>CAUYPK010028035.1:0-85916 GCA_963574355.1 Loris lydekkerianus
GGATTCTAGCTATCAAACCTTTGTCAGAAACATAACCTGAAAATATCTTCTCCCATTCTCAGGGCTGTCTGCTTGCTTTACTTACTGTGTTCTTGGGTGTGCAGCTTTTTAGTTTGATCAGATGCCAGTAATATATTTTTGGTGTTCAATTGCCTGGAGGATCCTCCTCATAAAATATTTTCCCAGGCTAATTTCTTCAAGTCAGACTCTGTCTTGACAAAGACTTTGATAAAGCAAAGGACAGAGGAAATAAGATGACATGGAGTTAGGGAAGATAGGAGAGTGTATCTTACCAATGAGTGAGGGACGAAGGTGAGGGTGGGAGGAAGGTGAACATTTTCAGACATTTTGCCAGGATATCTCCTGATCTTGGCAAACTGAGCATGCCTCTAACCCAGCCCTGAAGCTGCTGCTACCTCTCTTATTAATTCTAATCCACTTTCCTGCTTCACTGAAATGAGGAACCTTGGTTATTTTTACTTATCTCTTTACCTCACCTCCTTTCGGTCCAAAGATGTCATTTGTTTCCTAACCTTTTTCCATTCCAGTTACTACTGCCCTAGGCTAATCCTTCAATGTTTCTGCCATAGTTTTTCAGAATAGGGGAACAGAAAAGCCTGCTGACTTGGGAGCTAGACCCCCTGGGTTTAATTCATTGCTCTGTGATTACTAGCTTTGATTCCCTGGGCAGCTTATTTTAACTTTTGTGTCTCAGTTTCCTCCAGTCACTGGAGATGGTTAAGAGCATTTGTCACATTCAGTCAGAGGATTACGTGAAATGAAATGTGTAAAATGCTAGAACCAGTGCCTGACATGTAATAAGGACACAGGGGCACTAGGTGTCCATTTAAGAGTCTCCTGACTGGTTTTGCTACCTTCTCATCTCTCTATTCCCCACAGGTGGGCAGATGGGTCTTTATACCACATGTGAGAACAGCACTTCCTCTGGATCTTCTCAAGGTGGTTCCAGGCTACATTCCCAACTTCATCTACTGCTCCATTCCAAGAGGTAATCTGTGCTTACCTGGTCCCAGCACTGCCAACCTGTGAGCTCAGGCAATCCAACTGCCTTGGTCTCCACATAGCAGAGGGTCTAACTCCTGAAGTTGTCTTCCATCTACTCTTCTGTAGAAATTTCCATCTCTGCAGCCACCATTTTCTTTCTTCTTCTTTTTTTTTCCCCCCTTTTTAAAAAAAATAAAATCATAGCTGTGTACATTAATGCAATCACGGGGGACAATGTGCTAGTTTTATATACAATTTGAAATATTTTCATCAAACTGGTTAACATAGCCTTTCTGGCATTTTCTTAGTTATTGTGTTAAGACATTTATATTCTACATTTAGTAAATTTCACATGTACCCTTGTAAGATGCACCGTAGGTGTGGTCCTACCAATTACCCTTCCTCCACCCATCCTCCCCCCTCCCCTTCCTTCCCTCTCCCCTTTCCCCACATTTTTGGGCTATAATTTCCCCCAGTTTCATGGTAGGGTGCAGCCACCATTTTCTATGTGTCCAAGTAAGTCCTTCCAGAGTAGGGTTCTGCCTGATGAAAGGGGTTGAATGGGCCAAGTTTGAAAACCTTGCCCTCAAAAATGTCAACAGAGCCTAAGAACGATAGGTATTTGTGTGTGTGTGTGTGTGTGTGTTTGTGTGTGTATGTATGTGTGTGTTTTTGAGATATGTAGATGAAGAAACTGTTTCCACAGCTCCTGAAATGGTCTCTGACAAACCTGTAATTTAGCTTCTTCCTTTTTCTTCTGGAAGTCTGGTGCAGAAGAAATAATAATTTGTTAATTGAAGGGGCTCCTTTATGTGGGTCGTGGTTAAGGTCAGAGAAGGCTCTGATCTTAGCACTATTGACACCAGGAAATTATCTGTTAGGCTATCTATAAAACAGCAATAATAATAGGATGTTGTTAGACAAGTAATTTTGTAAGCAGACATATAACCCTTTAAGATACATGTGTGTGTTTACAGTGAATTGAATTTTACACCAATTCAATCCTATGTTTGTAATAGTGTATCTAGTGAGGAGGAAATTTTTTTTTTTGAGGTGAATATAGAAAGTCATGTGGGAGCAGTATCTATTATGTAAAGGGCTGAGCATGTCTTGACTCTGGAAAATGGTGTGCAATTACCTTTTTCTAAAATAAAATCTCATGGTCTAGGCACCATGGCTCATGCCTGTAATCCTAGCACTCTGGGAAGCTGAGGGAGGATGGCTTGAACTCTTGAGTTTAAGACTAGCCTAAGCAAGAGTGAGACTTGGTCTCTACTAAAAATAGAAAAACCAGCCAGGTATTGTGGCAGACACCTGTAGTCCCAGCTACTTGGGAGACTGAGGCAGGAGGATTGCTTGAGTCTAAGAGTTTGAGGTTGCTGTGAGCTATGATGACATCATAGCACTCTATTCAGGGTGACAGAGTGAGACTCTGTTTCAAAAGAAAAAAATCTCAGGTCTTAACAAAGGTTTCTCCTCCATTTGCAGAGGTTTGGGGAGGGAGTGGATATTTCTGTGTATGGATCCTAAGACCTTCTGCAGGAGAAAAAGGGAGGCATTTCTGCCCTCTACCAAATGTTAGACGTTAATGGTGAAGCCTACCCTAGTGCACTGTGGTGGTCTTCACCAAGGTACAATCACCACAAGGAGTGTGGTGGTGATCTCAACTCCAACTGGAAGCCCCCCCTTCAGGGGACCGAGCTCAGTCTGGTGCACTACGAATCTGAGCCCAGAAGATGCAGAGTTAGCCAGCAGAAAGCCCATAATCTTGCATACTGCAGTGTGGATTTTACCCATTCCATGATGCTTTTAAGGGTTCAAAGGGTTTTAAGGAAGGTAGTGGGTTGGTTTTTGCAGTAGAGAACTCATTTTGGTGACTGGTAGGCAGGATTTATTTATGAGAAAAAGAATAGAGGCTGAGAGGCTGCTGTTATGGCCCATGAGAAATGAAAGATGGCCTGAATGAGTCAGTGAGGGGGGAAAAAAAAACCACTCAAGAAGAAGGAGTAAAGTTGTCATAACTTGGTAATTGATTGGCTCAGGGAACCAGTGGTTAATTTGTTTGCTATTTGTGCTGTTTATTATTATAAATAGCAGGGATTAGGTTAAGTGGCCAATTATTCCCTTTCTGATTCCATTTATTTCAGCTTTTGCTTTCTAAAAAGAAAAGTAGGAAGATGGGGCTTTGATTAGCTTCACTTACCTTCACGATGAATGTGGTTATCCTTCCCGGCTTATTGAGTGGAGTCATTGTTTTAATTTGCATAAGTGCCTTTTGGATATGCAAAGATTCAATTACATTAAAAGCTAGATATGAATTGATATAGGATTATTACCTAGATATGGCCATGACAATAAAGAGAACAAATGACTGACTCGAGAGTTTGCCAACATTTCCATTGAGTTAATTCAGCGGCCAAAGAACCATGGGAGGAGGGCACGAAGAAAAGAAGAAATATAGGCAATCTTAGCCAAATGGTACCTCTGCAGATTACAAGGATAGAGGGCATATATTTTTTTTTTTTAACCAAAATATTTACAATTAGAAATCCAACACATTATTTGTTGTAAGACAACTACCACCTAAAATAATAAAGTGGCGTGTTTGGTAAAATGAAAATGCATCTCCTACCCCAACCTCTTACTGGCCGAAATGTGGGGGGTTGCCAATGTTAACAGATTAGTGGGGATTCTTATAGTGGAAGGTGTCTTTAGAAAGATTATATTCATTATACAGCATCTGGGATGGTTCCTGTTCCATCACGATAAACATTGATCTATTTCCTTATCTAGTAAAGCTTACATGGTGACTCAGTTCATACCTTGGTAGCTGGCTGAAGGCTAGAATTGTTGCTGGTGAGAAACCAGCAACACACCAGGCAGTAAGCAGCGGGGACGAGAGAGACAGGACAGCATGGCCGGAGAAAAGGGCCAAGTGAAGGCGGAGGATCAGAGGCAGGGAGGAACATGGGCCGGCTGGGACAAGAGGCTCAGAAGCCTGCCTCCCCCGCTGTCACTTTCTCAGTCTCCCCCTCATCACCCTAACCCCTCACCGCTGACGTTTACTTCCACCTCTTCCTAAGGTGCTCTCCCCAAGCGTCACCTCTGGAAAGAGGGCTTCTCTGACACACTGTCTACACTACATGTTGTCATGGTCATGACATTTGATGACTTTGTTTCCCTTTTTGTCCTCTGTAGCCTCTCAGTGTCTGACACTGCCAACCACTGCCTCCCTGGTGAGTCCCTCTTTCCTTGGCTGTGACGCCGATGGACGGGGAGCTCCTGACTGGTCCCCCCCGAGTCCCATCAGGACCCTCCTTTCTCTCCTGCTCTTCTCATTGGGGGTGTTGCCTACAGCTCTCTTCTTTCCCTGCTCCTCCATTATGCTCATTTTCTATTTCTTAAATATTTAATTTGCTTCCATGGCTTCAATAATGATCCTCATGAAGGATTCTGAAATATTACAGGTACAAATTGAGATGGAAATAGAGATCTGACCTTGACCTTTTCTGGAGTTCTGGAGTTCTTGTCTTCCATTTTCTGGTGCCTTCCAGACACGTTGCATTACAAACTCAGCATTTCTGAAACTGAACTTGTCTGCTTCCGCATTCAACTCCCTCGTATGGGCTTCAGAGAACTTCCTAGTCCACCCCTTGCCTTTCTATTCCCTTCTCCTGCCACTCTTCTGCAAACCTTTTCCAGACATCAAATAACTACAGGTTCATGAACATGTTACGTGTCACGAGCCCCCATGCTGTGGAAACCACATCCTGTTCACTGCAACACTCTTCTCCTTGGGCATGAACTTTTACACCCCAGGCAAACTTTCTTCCATCCTCAAAACTTTTCTTGGGTGTAGGCTGTCTTAGAAACTCCCGGGTCCAGTGACACCGTGCTGTCTTCCTGGGAACATCCGCTCTAGAATGTATCACACTGTAGTGTAACTGGTGATTTGCCTGCTTGGATTCCCAGCTGAACTGTGTGAGTCCTTTGACGGGAAGGACAATTAAGTTTGTGAACTCATTCTAGAAAAAGTACTACCTGCTTTATTGCTGAATATTACTACAGTCACCAGATGGCCAAGGGGAGTACTTCAAAGGTCACTGCAGTAATATTCAGCAACGAGGCCTGTAGCATTTCTTCTAGGATAAACGTGGGAACTTAATTGTCTGACCTCATATGTCCTCAGGGCCCAGCAAAGTGCTTTACATATAGTACATACTTAACCCACATCAGACAAGCATGCAAACCAGCTTCACTGTCCTGGTTTCACTATTTTTAATGCTGGTAAAGCCATCTCACATTTATATCTCTAACTCTGATGTCTCCCCCGACTCCAGAATCCTTTATAACATCTCCACTTGAATATTCAGAAGATTTAACAAATCAAACAGGTGCTAAGCCGAGCCCTTGATGCCTATGTCCAGGGGTTCCCCGTCTTAGTAACGGCATTAGTATTTACACAACTGCTCCCAGCACAAACCTTGAAATCATTCTTAATTTTTCTTTTTCTTTTACTCTGCTTAAAATCCAATTAAAAAAAAAAAAAAAAAACCTGTAAGATTTACCTTGCCATATGTCTGGAAACAGGCCATTTTTCATTTGCTCTAACAAAACCAATAGTTCAAGCCACCATCATTTCTTGTCTGGACTCCCGAGGTGACTTCTCCCTGGGGTCTGTCTTGACCTTTACAAGTGACTCCTCTACACAAAGGCCAGAGGTCCTAAACCTGGCTGGGGAAGCCCTTCAGGATTTGGCTCTGGGCTGCTTTTCTGGACTCACTTTCCACCACCTCCTCTTCATTGACTCTGCTGTACCCACTTGGGCCCCCTCGCTGCCTCCTGAACACACCAGGTAGGTCCCCACTTCAGGGCGTCTCCTACTTTTCTCCCTGTCCTGGTCACTCCTCTTCCAGAACTTTGCATGCGTCACCTCCTCACCCCCTTCTGCTCTCTGCTCAGCGGTCACTTCCAGAAAGAGGGCTTCTCTGACACACTGTCTAATAAAGCACCCCCACGACCCTCTGTCCGCCTGCTCTGCTATATTATTTCTGTAGGTGTCTATTACTTCTTTGTCCTCATTAGTACATAAGCTCCCCAAAGATCAGGTCTTGGTCTCTCCTGGTCTTTGCTGCAACCCCAGCACTTGGAACAGTCCCGAGTGCATAGTAAGAGCTTGGAATATTTGGAGACTGAGTGAATATTCTAATGGCTGAAGGCGAGGGGCCATCTTTGACTCCCCGCTTGAGTTCCTTCCTGAGTAGAGTCACCAGGTCTTTTCGAGTCCCTTTCTGTTTACTCAACCAGCTTTCATTGACTGCAGACTGTCTTGTGCTGTGTTTATCCTGAGCTACTTAACTTGTCGCAAGTGCTGTATCAAACAAGGCAATTAATGCAATAAGAACTTTGTAAACTCTAAAGCACTACACAAATGTCACTTGCCTTCCAGTCTCACTGCCATGACACTAATTAATGTCACCTCCACTTCCAATCTGTCCAGGAGCGTTTAAGTGATCTTCCTGCTTCCAAACCCTCACCAGATAGATAATATATTCTGCACCCCGCTGCCCACTTAATCTTCTTAAAGCATTGCTATAATTATATTCCTCTTCTGCTCAAAAACTTTGACTGCCTTCCAATTCCTGGCCAAATAATACGCAAACTCCTTGGCTTGTGACCAGTGCTCTCCCAGCTTGGCTCCAAACTGCCTTTTCATCGTCTCCTACTGTTTTCCCATCAAAACCCTAGATTTTCAAGTCCGTGTAGCCCTTCCCCTTTCCCTGAGCCTGGCTGCCCTTCCCTGCCTGTTCTTCTGTCCCGCTTTCCCTCTGAGTAGACGAATAAACTGCTTCCTGGGTACCTTCTCCTTAGGAAAAAAATCACCCCTTGCAGGCTGGATGCTGCTGTCCCTGGGTTTTCCTGCTTCTGAGTGATCTTTCTCAATTTTTATAGCATTTCATTTTTCCTGTTGAGAGGGGTACTCTGCTCCCCCATCCTCCCTTTCCTTAGAAGAGGAAGGAAAGAGAAAGGTGCAAGGGATTCTGCTAGCCTTGGTCTCCTTTTCCACCACCCTGGTTTGGAAGGAGGGAAAAGCTTTGTTTGTTCAAGCTTCTTGGATTGTTTGTTCCTTCCCTCAAACTAGGCCTGTAGCTTGTTCCCTGGGAACTGTCTGCCAACAGCAGGCGTGCCTTCTCGACGCCCACGTCCATGTGGTAGGGTCTCGAGGACAAGTCTTGCTGAGTATGGCACTTGGACTTTCTGAGTTGGTGGTGGAGGTAGGAAGCCTGAATTTCACCATGGGAGGAACTGCACTCCCCACCCTAGCCTTTGTAAATTGTAAGGCTGATATTATGGCCCCTCTGTGTAAAGCAAGGAAACACCTCACTCCCCCCTTTGGTTATAAAAGTTACTTAATGATCTAACTAGTTCTGGGACAGTCACATACACCAGTCCTGCCTGGGGGAGTTGTAAAGGCCATCACAACCCTGGCTGCAGACAGAACAACAGACGGAGAATGCACAACTCAGGAATTTGGCTGACACCATTAAAGAGCCCTAAAGCTGAGGTTAGAGGGTTTAATGTGGATAACTAAAAATGGTCACTTTGGGGAAGGGCATAAGAGTTCTGCAAAGTTCTCCCAAGGTAGGGCAGGCTTTGAGAACAGTCTTTGTCTTCTGGGGCTTCTGAGTCTTGATAATAAAGCATGACTTTTTCCTACATGACTGCTCGACTCCTGGTTCCACCACCCGAGTTACATCAGACTCTGTTTCTTAATTAGTTTTGAACTCTGAAGAGAAGGATCGGTTAACTGTTTCTTTCCCTTAAACTTAAACCTCAACCACACGATTGTTTTGACAAACTGCCCTATAACATGGATTTTTATAATGCCTTATTCATATTTGTAACCTCATATCATAAGTATATAGAAAGAAGAGGCAGTTATATATATATGCTGTCATTTATCTTAAATCTCTTTAAACTTCAGACTCCTGGACTAGTCTGGAACATATGCATGGGGAACATATGGGCTAATAAATTTGATGCTAAGAAAAAAATTTAGAACGAAATATATATGATGGGAAGTGGGATCTTTCCTATTTTCTGGAATGTGGGCTGATTTTATGAACAATAAATTCTCCATATTACAAATGGTGACACTAGACACATTTCTTTGGGACTTACTGGGGATGACCAAGCACAACCTTTGAAAGCTGACGTCACCCATCACTTGCCACCCAGGTGACTGGGCAGGTGCTTCAGTGGGATTTACAGGTTTAGGTGCATCTGGGATCTCCTGGCTCCTCACTCTAGGGGAAGAAAGGTGGGCTTGTCTGCTTATACCAAGTTAGGGTGGTCCTCAAGGCAAACCTAGAAAGGGGAGATTTCTGCCGGGAGGAAATATGGACATACCCTTTATGGGACTGTGGCCTTTCTTGTGCCTGAAGAATTCCGAGTGTGCAAAGCTGGCTGAACTGCCTGGGGTGGTCCCTGAGGGAGGGGCCAGCAAAGAGACCAGCCAGGACCCCGAAAGGCATTCAGGCTTCAGTTATCTTGAAACAGTCACACCCAGAGTGAACTTGGAGGCAGTTGTGGGAAAAAATATAAATAAGTTACATTAACATTCTGTTAGGTGTGGGACCAGACGTCAGATCCCCATGTTCCCAGATTCTTGGTTCCCCAGGACTAAAGACTAAGATTACTGGTACTGAGTAACAGAACAAATGAGCAGAGCATGCAGGTGCAAGCAGGCAACCTGCCATGGTTTACTAAAGCCTCGTGCAACCCTGAGAAGGAACAGGGGGTTCTGTGAGCAGAGGAGATGCTGAGCTTAGCAAGATTTCTCCTTTTATGCTGATTCTGTCATTTTTATGTTAACAGAGGGGTGGAATATTCATGTTTTTTCTTAGAAAATGGTGGAGATTTCTTAGAATTGGGAATCATCCCCTTTTCTATCCTTGTTAGGCAATTTCCAGGGGAGGCCGTGGTATTTTGGAAACCATCATGGCACTGGTGAGTGTGATTTTTACTATGTTAATGAGGGTAGGTCATTCAGGGACACTGTTGTCTCAATGGTGCCCATGCTCCACAGACCCTCTATTGAGGCCTTGATCATATCGCCACTTTGTGGTTTCTCTGTCTCTGGTTGATCAGTCCTTGGAGACCCTCTGTCATAGACAAACATCTGTTGCGTCCTTCAGACCCCCTTGACATGTCATCTGTTCTTTTCTGGTAGTGTCCTCTGGTCCCTTTTTTCCTCTTAGTAGGTTAAGCATCTCCTGGCATCATCTTCTCAATCCATGGATACCCCTAGTCAAAGCCTCCGTTTCCCTTCTCCTTGTTCTTTCCTAGAAGCTCCAGGGGTGTTTATTCAAGTATTAGCATACGTGGATGATATTACTAATCTTCACAACAATCCTAAGAAGTGGTACTTCCATTCCCATTTTATAGATGAGAAAATGGGGGTGTTAAGAGCTTATTATTTGCTCAAGATAATAGAGTTTGCACGTTTCATAACTGGTGTTCAGAGAAGCAGAAGCCTGTGTGTGTTAGCTGGGTTTCGATACCTTGTGTCTGTTGTTGACATCCAAATTTACTGCTTCCACCTCTGCTCTCTTTCCCTTCTGAACTCAAGACTTGTACATCCAACGGCTTGTTTGCATTCCCATTTGGGTATTTCACAGGAGCGGAAAACAAAGCCACATACACAGAAGGAACGTTCTTGATTGCCACCTGCTCCTGCCTTGCTCTTCCCGGTCTCGGTTGCTGACCCACATCCTCTCCCCTCATCCCATCCCCCCAGCACCTGCACAGCTGGATCCATCCACTGCTCTCCATTCCCCCCACCACCGTCTGAGTCCAGCCACGTTCCTGTCTCTCAGCCTGCTGTCCACAGTAGAGAGACGATTCTTTTCTTTCCCTTTCATTGGCCTTACACTGCTTTAAGAATGGCATCGTCCTCACACTGCTCTGGGTATCAGATGCCCACAGACCCCAGCAGCTGCCTCTGCCCCCGAGCTCCTCTCTGCCCTGAGTGCCCTTTCTCACCTGCAGTTTGGCCACTTCTGTTTTACATCTCAAGAGAAAGGTCATGTTCTCATCACTGCTCCTAGTTACTCTGTCTCTTTTTCATGTTTATCTTTCTCATAGCCCTTCATACAGTCAGTAATTATTTTGCTCATTATTTTTTTGACTTGTTTATTGGGTGAATTCATCCCTGTCCCTCTCCTGTCCAATAGTACCTAGGCTTCCTGAGGAGGGGACCTGGCTTACCTTCTCACTCAACCGGTGTTCCCAGAATCCAGCACGTTACCTGGTGTCTGATAAGTGCTTAGTAAATATTTGTTAAATAAATGAATGGATATCTCGTAGGTGTTTGTTGTATAAAGGACTACAGAAAGAACCAAGTGGTAGGTACCCTGTACCGGCTGTGGTGAATTTTTAACCTGGTGAGAGCAGGAAGAATGTTCTGGGAGATAAAATGCATGGTTATCACACTTAGGAAAATTGTGTGTCTTTTGGAGATATTTAAAAAGCACCACCTCTTACTCCATTTTATTCCTCTATTCAAAGAATATTTATTATTTTCTGATATTCTAGGCTCTAGTTTGGTGGCTTAAGATTCAATGAAACAGACACGGTCCCTGCTTTCCAAGTTTTATGGCGTTGTATTTCTCCCTGGACATGGGCAAGTCTCCCCCTCTGCTCTATGCTGTCCCCAGGAAGATATCTTCATTTTTAAATAGTAATACAATCTATAAGATAAACACCAAAGGAGTTTCTGAAGGCTGGCAACACGCCCATCCATTAAACTTGAGGATTAGCAAAGAGAACCTGGAACAGAGATTTGTTTAGAAATCAATTGGGTTCAGGATGAATTTGCCACTTTTCTAACATGAACAAAGAAAATGTCAACATGAAAGCTGAAAGTCAGGGCTCACAGTACTTTCATCGTTGAGAAATGACAGCAGCCCTGTTTTGGATCCTCCTGCCAGTGCCAACTTCTAGCGCAGGGAGCATGGGATGGTGGGGAGGCAGGGGAAGCCGGAGCTGGAAGGCTGAGGCGACAGTCTTCGCTCTCCCCACCAGCTCTTTAGCCTCAAGGATGAGACTTGACCTTTTCCAGCCCTAAATGACTCATCAATCTGCTGGCAATGCTAAAAGAGCACATCTCATAACATTGTCATGGATTTGATTAGCTGACCCGCCTACGGTACCCGCAGCGTAGCGCCTGTCGACCAACATACTGAATAATGTTAGCTTCTACTAGTATCAGTTTTGGTAAAAAATTGTTATAAAACTACCCCAGTTACAGCACTGTCGTGAGGAATCAATGATGTGTGTGTACATGTGTGCATGGGTGTAAATTCTGACACAGAGATTAGAATGTGGCAGCGTTCAATAAATGGTTGTGCTGGAAAAACTGGGAAGTATGGATCACTCTTAAAAATGCTTACCTTCTTATTTTAATATTAGTTTTTTGTTTTTTTTTTTTTTAAAAAACATGTTGAGTAATCAAAAGCCTCTCTATGATTTTTTAAAAAGGGAAAGATGCTCAGAACTTTCTCTCCTGGCAAAGTATAATATTTTGAATATGTGGCAGTCACTCGGGTTTGGATGCTGATTGGAAGCAATACTGGCAAAGCTACAGATTAGGGTTAATAGGCCCTCACCACGCACTAGGAATCTTGGGAAAGTCTTGGAGGTGTCCTACGGTTGGACCAGAGATGAGGAAGAGGTGTATCAAGTTTGCATAGAATGGCGCCAATTTTCCAGCCCAGTTCAAAATGATTTTACTATTTTAATGTCTGGGTTGGCTGTGTTGGTATTTATGATCTAAAGTAGCCCCATCCCTAAAAAATTGCACATAACTAGAGTTGAAAGAGGGAGAATGTATTCCTGTGTCCCATATATGCTGTTACCCTGTTCATGCCCTGTGTTGAACATAGGAATAAGGGTTTGTTGCCTTGGAAGTAGTGATTTGCCAGTGGACTGTGTCAGTGGAAGGACCCCGGCGGCTTAGCACAAGAAGGGCCTGAGCATTACCCCTTGGTTCTAGAAAAGATGGCCTAGTTTTGGAAACATGTGGGTGAGTTGCCAATTGCATCAGCCTAGCTGTTGCTGTTCTTGATGATAATTATTAGTCATTTTTATTCCAGCAAAATCAGATGCTAAATTTTGAATTCACTTCAGTAATCTTTACAATTGGTATGTCAGAAAAATGGGATAATTTGAATAAAAGCAACTTATTTGAATATTCATGAAGAGTTGGGGTATAGACAAGCTCTTGAACATTAATTAGTTTTAAAAATGCTATTTGAAGCTTAACATACCTCTGTGTAACTCTTTTACGATCTCTGTTAATAGACTAGAAATCGCAAAAACCTGATGGCCTCTGTGGGGTTGGGAATCTGGAAAGTTACTGTTAGTGAGAAGAAAAGAAGGTGAGATGGAATGCTTATGTCTCTTTCTTTCTTTCTTTTTTTGAGACAGAGTTTCACTTTGTCACCCTTGTTAGAGTGCCGTAGCATCACAGCTCACAGCAATCTCCAACTCCTGTGCTTAGGTGATTCTCTTGCCTCAGCCTCCTGAGTAGCTGGGACTACAGGCTATTTTTTTTGTTGCAGTTTTGCTGGGGCTGGGTTTGAACCCGCCACCCTCGGTATATGGGGCTGGCACCCTACCCACTGAGCCACAGGCGTATGTATCTTTCCAAGTGAAAGGAATTTGGAAAGGCTTTATAAGCAGACCAGCACATGGCTTCTATGATCCACCTACTGGTTAGCTTATGTGGAAACACTTTTCGAGAAGTCTGTTAGTCAGAGATCTGCAGAGAAGTAGAACCGACGGGTTTGTATTTCTACATATGCCTACACTGCATCCGGGCCTGTGTTTACGTGTCTTTATCACTACATGTATATCCACCCAGGTTTGTTTTAAGGATTAGGTTTGTGTGATTGTGTAGATTTGGTAAGTCCAAAATCTGGTGGTGCTGGCCAGAAGGTTGAAGACCCAGGGAGAGTTGCAGGTGGTTGGACCTTCGGGGAAGGTCAGTGTTTGTTCTAGAAGGTCAGTGTCCTAGGGCCTTCAGCTGATTAGACGAGGCCCACCCACATCTTGGAGGGCAACCTACTTTACCCAAAGTCCACCAGTTTAATTTGTGAACCTCATTCAAAAAAACACCTTGACAGAAACATCCAAAATAATGTTTGGTGAAGATGTGGGAACTGCGGTCAGCCACGGTGAGACATAAAGTGAACCGTCCAGTCAGGTAATATGAAGAATTGTTCATTTTTTATTGTTATTTATCTATGCGAAGGGAAAACTACCAAGATGGCAAGATAACTGTTCTTTGAGGAATGGCTGAAGGTTGGGATGCTAAGCTGGAAAGGAGAAGACTTAGGGGCATGTAGGGACACAAAGATAGGACAGCTCCCTCTCGCAGCACCCAGAGGTGTGCAACGTGAGATTCACACAGACAAACTTCTGCACCTTCAAAGTGCGCAAATGTCTGCATGCGAAAGAACAGAAGAAGGCCTCTCGGAGGAAACAATTTGACCTGAAGACTTGTTGACACCATCCCGGGATGGGTGACTGCTGGTCACACCCAGCACTCAGTAGGACTCAGCGCCACACTTCTGTGGTGAACTGTTGCTAATTCCTCACAGCAGCCACTGCAAAGTTTTCTCATTTCTCTCCAGCCCCCACCCCACCCCATCCACATACAGAGAGACACACGAGGCTTTCAGCCCTTCCCGTCTCCATGACTAGCCCGCGGCATTCTACTGAGGGCGGCAAAGTGAGACTCTGTCAATAAATAAATAAATATTCATGAAGAAAAGATTGGGATTTTCTGAGTTTTCTTCTCTCCGTTGTTCTTTAGTTTTAAGAATTTTTACTTAAAATAGAATTGTGAAGACATGAAAATGCCTGTAACAGATCCATCGTTCTTTAAAGTTAAGACGAGAAGGGACTAAAGCTCTTTCTGTTGTATTATTTTAGAATCTTTGCACAGGCTGACATTTCCCCCCAGTTTTACTATTTATAACCTTGCAATGTCACCATTTGTGATTGCATGCTGCCCCCTAGTGAAAGTCACAGGCGTGGCGACCAGGAAGGAGGAGCTACGTTCCTGATTTCAGATTTCTGCTTTTTTGTATCTGAATTTTGGTTAAGAATTACCGTTCTCTAGGATGAAGACACTGGAATAGGTAAGATTTCCTAGAATATGGGAGGTCTCTATAATATATGTTTTTGGTCTTTTCAAAAAATAGATAGCTACTTTGCTAGATTCTTGAAGGATGAAGGTAAAATTCAAAGGCATATTTTTAACTTGTTTTATACTTATTTAGAGCTGCTTTGCTTTGAAAAATTGCCATGCTTCTTTTTTCAAAGGTGTGAAAGTTCAGGAAAAAAGAATTTTCTGGAAAAAAAGTTATAATCATATGGAGTGTTTGTGTAAAGACAGCTGCTCCTCCCCCAGTAACCATGTTGTATCATCTGCAGCCCCGCCTGCTGTCTGGGTCCCCAGGCTGACTTATTCCCATTTCTGGGGAGGTGTTTCATTGCTCAGCAAAGCACTTAGGACTTGAAATTTCTGACACATGAAAAGCAGGGTCACTTACTACAATACGTTTAATACGTGCAGATTCATGTCCTTTCCCTCAGCTAGCAATGACCCCAGACCTTTAAAAAATGTACCTTCCTCATATTACAGAAGAAATATACATCCAGACAGGCCGAGTGGCTTCCCTGGTCTCTGAGCTTCTTCATGACACAGCTGAGATTAGGCTGAAGTGTCCTGATAACCATAGAGTGCTCTAGACACTAGGATGTGTCCCTGTCCTCGGTGAGAGAGCTGGGAGGGACGATGCAATAGGAGAACTGGGCAAGCCTGGTCAGAGCACTTGCAGGGTTGGCAGTCCACCAGGCAGTGATCTTCAGTGATGTCTCATCCACCCGGCCTTGTGGGGGCTCCCCTGTCCCTGGCTCAGGGCATGCAGAGTCAGGGAGATAAAACTGAACGTCTAGGGTATGCTTTCACCCTGTGCCCGCCCTGTTACTAAGGGGCTGGCTTAACCAGAGGGTGCTGGGTTCACAGGCTACGAGCCTGAGCCATCCTCCTTGTCTCTGGAAACATGGAGTTTTCTGTATAAGCCAACCCCCAAAAGCTGTGATAGCACTATTCAAAGTAGCTTAATTATTAATATTAATTTTTTTTGAGACAGAGTGTTGCTCTATAACCTGGGCAGAATGCCCTGGCCTCAGCCTACCTCATGCCAAGCTCAAACTCCTGGGCTCACGCAATCCTCCTGAGTAGTTGGGACTACAGGTGCTGCCACCATGCCTGGCTAATTTTTCTATTTCTAGTGGAGATAGGATCTCGCTCTTGCTCAGGCTATTCTTGAACTCCTGAGCTAAAGGGATCCTTCTACCTCAGCCTTCCAGTGTGCTAGGATAACAGGTGTGAACCACCACACCCAGCCAATATTATTCTAATATTAGCTTTACATTGCATTTTTCATAGCCATAAAACCAATGTTAGAAACAAACAAGGTCAGTACGTAATAACAAAATGAATAAGAAACCGAAATAGTTCTGACTCATCTGCATCTCATAACATTGTCTTTCAAGATACTGAAGTAAATACTGAAATATATGGGTTTATTTTTAGTAAATATGGAGGAGTTTAATGTGTGTTTTCGAAATCCAGTAAATAAAACAGACACAATTTTTTTCAAGAATTTATTAGATAATACAATAAAATAAATATAGTAGAGTCCTGATCCAATCAATTGGTGAATACTCATAAACTAAACCACACACAAGTCTCAGCTACAAAAAGACTTTATTATTATACCTAAAAACTAATATACCATAGAACAAGTTCTCTGACTAAAATGCAATTAAACTAGCAATCAATACTAAAAACAATCCCCATGGTTTTAGAAATTAAAAATTCATAGTTGCCAATTAATAATGAATATCTGAAGAAGAAATTATAATAAAAATTACAAAATATTAAGAACTGAATAATAATAAAGCACTATGCATAAAGTTAATGGGATTTGGCTATTGCAATACTTTTAATTTATGGCCTTAATACACTTATCAGACAGAAGAAGAAAATTACAAAAGAAACTATTTAGTCCAAGAAGTTAGAAAAAGGATGACAGAATAACCTCAAAGCAAGAGAAGAAGAAAGTAGTAAAGGTAAGAACAGAAATTTATTTAAAAAGAAGCAAAAAGTAGACAGTCAACACAAATTAAAACTAATTCCTTGAAGAGACTAACAGACGAATGTCCAGCAATGGTAACTAATATTAATCATTTTATTATACAAAGCATTAGATTGGAAAATGAATTGCAACCACAGACATATAAGATACTATAGATGTTTACAAGAGAAAATCGTGAATAATTTTATGCCAAAAAAGCCTATAAATAGTTCATTAAGCTTGTAGAAAAACGTGGGGTACCAAAAACCATTTAAGAGGATATATACACTTGGAACAGTTCAATTAATGTTGAAAAAATTGAATCAGAGTTCAAATGCACTCTTTTGGAGCAGACACTTTTCAAGACTGAGTTTTCTCAAATCATGGAGGAAGATTATTGCCTAGACTATGCCAAGTGTTCCAGGGGCCGAGAGAAAGACGGAAAGCTGATAAATTCACTTTGTAAAGCTCATCTCCCCAGAACACGAAACAAAGACTATATGAGAAATGACATTAAGAATATCTACTTTTAAAATTTAAAGTAAAGCACTAAAACATACAGTCAGCAATTTATACTAATGTATGTGAACAAGATTTACTGAAGTCAGAGAAAGTATAAACAGAAAATAAAAACTGCTAATTTGTACAAGTTTAAATTAAGCAGCATTTTTGAAGGCATTACCACTGAGACTGATTTTTTTCTTTTTTCTTTTCCTTCTCTTCGTTCTTGGGAAACTTTTTATTTATAAGCTATTTATTTATTTATTGAGACAGAGTCTCACTCTGTAACTCTGGGTAGAGAGCCATGGTTGCTCACAGCAACCTCAAACTCCTGGGCTCACGTGATCCTCCTGTTTCACGTGATCTTCCTGTTCTACCCTCTTGAGTAGCTGGGACTACAGGCGCCTGCCACAACTCCTGGCTTGTTTTTCCATTTTTAGTAGAGATGGGCTCTCAACTCTTGCTAGGGCTGATTTCCAACTCCTGAGGATTCAAGGGATCCTCCCACCTCGGCTTCCCACGTGCTGGGATTACAGGCATGAGCCAGGTGCTCTGCTCTATAAACTTTTTAAATACTGACTTTATCTAGTTCACCATGTTACTGCACAGAGGACAGATCTCTTATTCAACCAACAAACATTTATCACTTTCCTCCTAAGTGCCACCTATTGGGCTACCCCCAAATATTTCATCCTGCCCTCTCCATCTGCCCAAACCTGTCCATATGTTAAAGTTCAACTCAAGTCTCAAGTTTTATCCCTATGGAGGTAGATCAAAGATGCATATGAGGCATTATTTTTTTTCCATGGACTTCTAAGTCGTTGAAGGGAGGGGGTGGAGGAGAGAAAGGTCAAAATTTTAACGTATTACAGGAAGAAGGAAAGTAAAGAAATCTTATAAGAGAAGTACAAATAGTACTTGAGGATCAGGGAGGGCTTTTAGTTTTTACTGTACACTTCTTTATTGCTTTTATTTTCTGTAGTATTAAACAATAGTAGAAGAAAGCAGAAAACCAAAGCAACCAAACCAAACCGTACCTTGAGGATTTGATGAACCAGACGAGGGGCTGGCTTTATTTTGGGAACAGGGAGGCTTAGGGAAGAACCTCCCTGAAGTGGGCTCGTTTGAGATGGGCCTTTTTAGGCTGGATGAGATGGTAATTGGGGAAAGACGACCAAGCATCCATTTTCTCCTTTACCTATGGACATGACAGAGCTCACTTAATCACATTCTATTTTGGGTTTTTCAGTTTTTAACTATACTTCTTATCTCCTGGAATCAATTAAAAAAAATAAGGACAAAAGGGATCCTGATTGTCATGTTCCAACTTAGAAACGGACTGAGAGTAACGGGAGAAAAACGCTTTCTCGCTCTTGTACTCTTTTTTTGCAGACTTAAAAACATACTGTTTTGAGACTGCTCCCAAACAAGTGTTTATCTGGCTCCTTCTGGAGAGTGGGCTCTGCCTGCGATGCTGGAAAGGAACAGTCAGTAAGGGACACTGTCCCTGTCTTATAAAGGAAGGAGGGTGGGTCAGCACACTACAACATCTCGATGTGCCTTACTCTTGCCCTGAATCACCCTCCTCCCTGCCATACCCTATGTTTATTTCAGCAGATGTGTGGAGGTGGTGGTGGTGGTGTCCATTATGCTGAGATGACCTCGTTTAAGGAAGACACTTTACACAGACCTTTGCTCCTGGCATCTGGCAGCACTCAGGGCTCAGAATAGATTCCCTATTTAACAAATGGTGCTGGGTGAACTGGCTGGCGATCTGTAAAAGACTGAAACTGGACCCACACCTTTCACCATTAACTAAGATAGACTCTCACTGGATAAAAGATTTAAACTTAAGACATGAAACTATAAAAATACTTGAAGTAAGTGCAGGGAAAACTCTTGAAGGAATCGGCCTGGATGAATATTTTATGAGGAGGACTCCCCAGGCAATTGAAGCAGTATCAAAAATACATTACTGAGACCTGATCAAACTAAAAAGCTTCAGCACAGCCAAGAACATAGTAAGTAAAGCAAGCAGACAGCCCTCAGAATGGGAGAAAATATTTGCAGGTTATACCTCCCATAAAGGTTTAATAAGCAGAATCCATAGAGAACTCAAATGTATCAGCAAGAAAAGAAAAAGTGATCCCATCTCAGGGTGGGCAAAGGACTTGAAGAGAAACTTCACTAAAGAAAACAGATGCATGATTTACAGACACATGAAAAAAAGCTCATCATCCTTAATCATCAGAGAAATGCAAATCAAAACTAATTTGAGATATCACCTAACCCCCATAAGAGTAGCCCACATAACAAAACCCCAAAACCAGAAATGCTGGCGTGGATGTGGAGGAAAGGGCACACTTCTACACTGCTGGTGGGAATGCCCACTAATACGTTCCTTTTGGAAGGATGTTTGGAGAATACTTAGAGAACTAAAAATAGACCTGCTATAGGAATCCTATAATTTCTTTACTAGGTATATACCCAGAAGACCAAAAATCACAATATAACATAGACATCTGTACCAGAATGTTTATTGCAGGCCAATTCATAATTGCTAAGTCTTGGAAGAAGCCCAAGTGCCCATCGACCCACGAATGGACTAGCAAATTGTGGTACATGTATACCATGGAATATGATGCAGCCTTAAAGAAAGATGGAGACTTTACATCTTTCATGTTTACATGGATGAAGCTGGAACATATTCTTCTTAGCAAAGTATCTCAAGAATGGAAGAAAAAATATCCAATGTACTCAGCCCTACTATGAAGCTAAATTATAGCTTTCATATGAAGGCTATAACCCAA
The DNA here is from genome assembly GCA_963574355.1 of Loris lydekkerianus. Classification (NCBI taxonomy): domain Eukaryota; kingdom Metazoa; phylum Chordata; class Mammalia; order Primates; family Lorisidae; genus Loris; species Loris lydekkerianus. Next base: position 19,532 of record CAUYPK010028035.1, read on the forward strand.
CTATACCACAAGACTATAGGGAAAGGGCCAAGGGAGGGGAAGAGAGGGGGAAGGTCAGGGTGGAGGGAGGGTGATGAGTGGGGCCACACCTACTGTGCATCTTAGAATGGGTACAGGCGAAACCTACTAAATGCAGAATAGAAATGTCTACATACAATAACTAAGAAAATGCCATGAAGGCTATGTTGAACAGTTGGATGAGAATATTTCAGATTGTATATGAAACCAGCACATTGTACCCCTTGATTGCACAAATGTACACAGCTATGATTTAACAATAAAAAATAAAAAATAAAAAAAGATGGTATAATTAAATAAATAAATAAAAAGAAATTAAGCAGTATCTTATTTACCCTTTCAAAGTGTTTCTGGTGGGGAGGGGACACCAAGATACTGCTATTCTCATAGTCTAATTCAATTATCTTTAAAAGAAGACTCACACGAAGGGCTTCAGAACTAAGGTAGGAGGACTTCCTGCTTCCCCCATTGCCTGAGGTCACCCAGTTGTAAATGTGCACAATCTCATGAACCCAGAACAAGGAGACAGATTGCTCTATTCATGAATGCACCATTATTAAACGTTTGATGGGATTAATGAAAAAAGCAATCTTAATGGTAACCAGCAGATAATCTAAAAAGGAAGAGAAAAATCAGACAATTAGAGAAAGAGAGAGAAGGAGCTAGGGAAAGATATAATGGGGCTCAAAAGGAAAAAGATCAGCAAACTAATGAGTTTTGGATACAGCATATCAAGTTTAGCTAACAGCAAGAGAAATCATCAAGCTGGGGAATTGAGACAAACATGTATTTAGGGAAAGAACCAAGAAAACATGGATAAGACTTCCTTGTGTTTATATTCTTGCAACTGCAGAACTCAGATGAACCGAGAACACAGTTGCAATTGAGTGAAATGAAGTTGGGAAGGGGGGACTGCACCACCCATGGTGGCCTCAATAAATAGATCTTTCTGTATGTAAATATCACAGTAAGAAAAAAAGGCATATGCAAATAAAATAGGCATCACTGATAGAAAGAGTCCAGAGAGGAATTCGGAGATGAGTCTGCACAATGCAAGGAATGAAATCACCAGAGGTGGGCAGGGGAACCTTGAGTTTGAAATATAGTGATTGTACTTATCCTAAAAACTTGAGAATTTTTATGTTCTACATGCACATAAATGTGGTTGCAGTCACCATGCATAAAATAAGTATTGAAGAATTCATGGCTATTGATTTAAAGATCTAGCTAAATTAACAGTAAGTACATTATTTTAAATTAATAAAAGGTAGGTCATATATGTAAACAGCTTTTATGTAAGGAGTAACTCCAATCTTCCTAGATAGAACAGGAAACGTGTACGTTTTGCCCTCAAAACGTGCAAAAAAAAAAAAAAAAACACAGATGAACAACTCTCTCACTTTTTGATGTTCCAAGTCGATTAAAATTTTTTCTCAAAATTTAAAATCTTTAAAATGCAACACCAATTTTGTTAAGAAAAAAAACTCAAACCCCGAAGATAGAACTTTCCTGACCAGGAGGTTACAAATAATTTTAACTAGAAATAAGTGGCAAAATAAACACATTTCCCTTTTTAAATACCACAAAACACTCCCCTAAAGGACACAGATGCACGTACATACATAGGAATATAATGAAAATAAGAAAAGTGAGGAGGTGCCTATGAAAACATACAGCCAGCAATTAATACTGCCCAGTTACTAACCTAAAGAGTGATCATGTTTGTGTATGATTACCACAGAATCTGGAAATACTGTGATCTGTAACAATAAAGGACTAACTAAATAGTGCTGTATTCACATAAAGAATTAAATTAAAATAGACTAATAGTTTATATCCCAATTAAAAATTATATGACAATTAAAAATGCTAAAGGAATCTCTAAAGAAGACAGACGAATGGCTAACAAACATATGAAAAAATGCTCGTCATCCTTAATTATTAGAGAAATGCAAATCAAAGGCACCCTAAGATATCATCTAACCCCAGCAAGAATGGCCCAAATCACAAAAATCTTAAAACTGCAGATACTGGCGTGGATGTGGAGAGAAGGGAGCAATTTTACACTGCTGGTGGGACTGCAAATTAATACAACCTTTTTGGAAGGAAGTATGGAGAACCCTTGAAGCACTCAAGCTAGACCTCCCATTTGATCTTGCAATCCCATTACTGGTCATCTACCTAGAAAAAAAAAAAAAAGAAAACCTTTTATAATAAGGACACTTGCACTAGAGTGTTTATCACAGCTCAATTTGCAATCGCCAAAATGTGGAAACAGCCTAAATATCCAGCAACCCAGGAATGGATTAACAAGCTGTGGTATATGTACACCATGGAATACTGTTCATCCATTAAAAAAGATGGAGACTTTACAGCCTTTGTATTAACCTGGATGGAAGTGGAACACATTATTCTTAGTAAAGCATCCCAAGAATGGAGAAGCAAGAATCCAATGTATCAATTCTCACATGAGGACAGTACTTGGTGGGGGGGTGGGGAAGGGGAGAGCAGAGAGAGGGAAGGAGGCAGGGGTGGGGGAAGGGAAGAGAGAGAGGGAAGGAGAGAGGGGGTGGGGGACAAATGACAGTGTGTGACACACCTTTGGGGGGCAGGACACAATTATAAGAAGGACTTTACCTAACAAATGCAATCAATGTAACCTGGTTCTTTGCACTCTCAATGAATCTCCAATAAAGGAAAAAAAAAGTTAAAGAAAGCAAGTATAACGCAATATCATACAATGTAGGTAAGAAAGAAAGATATATGTGTCTATGTATAAATGCAATAAAAGAAATACAGGGGAGTTGATACATTTTTTGAACATATGGGAGAGTCTGTATTTTCACCAACGCTTTTGTGTGCACACATCTCGATGTATATGGATTATGTCACTGAAAAAAACACATTAAATACACAACTTTGTTTCATAATTCCTTGGGAATATCATGCCTTCCTAACAATTTGTATATATTGTTTCTCAGTAAAGTCTTTGAACTTATTCCCGTAAGAAAAATCCAACCTTGCCTTGTAATTAAAAACAGCTTCTTCCTCCTCTTAATGCTGCAGGATAATTTTTTAAAGAAGATAAAAAAAATTTAGTTAAGTTATGCATAAAGAGAGTCTTCCAAGCAGGTGTTACTGAAATAAAATTCTAACCAGAAGTTAGAGATAAAATCGATAGTCTTGTTTCCCATCACCATCTTTAAGAGATTCATTTTTTAAGAAGACCATGTATGACAGACATACCCATTTTCATATCTTAACATTTCTTCAAGGAAAAAACTATAGTATGTATAGCCTCTTTTCTGTCTAATTTAAAAGTTACTGTGCTACAATTGTCTGGTTTTTTTTTTTAAAGGAATCTCTTACTCCTTTAAAATTTAAACTATCTATACACTCGAGTATAAGCCGACCTGAGTATAAGCTGACCCCCTTAATTTTACCCTAAAAACTGGGAAATCTTAGTGACTCGAGTATAAGCCGAGGTGGAAAATGCAGCAGCCACTGGTAAATTTCAAAAATAAAAATATACACCCAAAACAATTACAATAATTGAGGAATCAGTAGGTTAAATGGTTTTCAATATTTATTGCTAAAGAAAAACTGTAAACTAGCAACAACAACTTTAAAACTTGTGGACTGAGCTGAAGCACCGTCCCCTCAAGCAGACGGCAGAAGACGACTGGAGACTACGTGCATTTGATTAGGTGCGCGTGCGCCGAATCAAATAACCTGTATGACCCGAGTATAAGCTGAGTTCGGGTTTTTCGGCACAAAAACTCGGCTTATCCTCGAGTATATACGGTAACTTGGTGACAGTAGAAGCAGGTGTTAGCCTCCTACATTAGGATTTCAGAGGCATGATAAAAAAATTATCAAAAACAATTTAGCACTCATTACATTTATAAAAATAGTGATTAGATTCAACATTTGCATATATTTGTCAAAATATATTGATGCATAAAATTAATTTTGTGCAATCTTAATTGTGTGTTACGTTTTTTCTTTTTTTTTTTAATTAATATTAAGTCATAGATGTGTGCATTAATGTGATCATGGGGCACCATACACTGGTTTTATAGACCATTTGACACATTTTCATCACAATGGTTAACATAGCCTTCCTGCCATTTTCTTAGTTATTGTGTTAAGACTTTTTTTTTATTAATATTAAATCATAGCTGTGTACATTAATGCGATCATGGGGCACCATACATTGGTTTTATAAACAATTTGACACATACATTTTTTCTAAACATAATTATCAAGGTGTATTCTTTAGTTCTATAAATTACTGTATGAATACAATAACAATAACTTAAAGTATCATCAAAAATGTACAAATAAAGGTACAGATGATCCAAAACCAGCCTGCCTCTTCTGGGCTTCATGAAGACGGCTGCATTTCCTGTGCATGATGCGCGCTAACCAGGGTTTCCAAGCATGAAGGTAGACAGGAGGAGAGATAACACACATGTACCAGCGTGAGCCAGGAGGGTGAGAAATGTATTCCATCTGTAGTATGTTAGCACCTTTGCCTGAACTATGTGATTTGAGAAAACATATTTAATAGACAAGAAAAATGTAAATGAAGACTATGGCTAAGACATGATTTTCAACAATTTTAAAGAACTGACTCAGGTTTTCACTCAACTTGAGATGTGATAGGAAGTCAAGATGGTTGTTTTAACAGAAATGGACAATATGTATAACTTCACCAGAAGGATGTACGTCATCGCTAAAGGACACAGGACGGGCAAGGAAAGTGCAGTACAAGCTAGTCAGAGAATCATTACTCCGTTGCAATGATTCACAAACTTTGGCATGTCATCAGAATCACCTGCGAGACTTGTGGGAACAAAGATTTCTTAGACCCATATCCAGAGTACCTGATGCAGTGGGTCTGGACTAAAATCTTGATAATTTCCATTTCTATATGTTCCCAAATCTGCTGGCTCGGGGTCATGCCTAAAGAACCACTGGTCAAGCAGCTCAGCGGGAGCTAAAGGACATCTGAGCTGGTGTGGATTACTAGGATCAGACTGAACTAGAAATGACAGAAAATGGCTCCATCAGAGAGAGTTTATTTTCCTTCCTTAAAATTCTAGATGGATTAGTGGATGCGTGCACACATCTTGAACGCTGGTTTCCACCTTTTCTATCCTTCTGGTCTCAGCTTAAGTTCACTTCCTCCATGAAGCCTTCCTTAACAACTCTCCTGATGAAAGGCTCTTATGGGGTTATTTAGCCACATGGTAACTAGAATAATTAATTACCAAGTAATTCACTGAAGAACAGGACTCCAAAGACCATGGGGTCCGACCCATACAAAGAAGCTGTGTAGCTGCTTTCCAAGCAGTGATCAACCTGGGGAAGGGTCCTGTGATCATTGTGGGAGCCTAGGAAAGAGGTATTAAGTAGGCTGGACTGGAGGAAAAACTTGACAAAAAAACTTTGCCTGTGAGTAACAATCACTTAATTATCTCCAAAGAAAGATTGCATCCATTAATAAAGAATGGGCTATGATAGAAAAAGAGAACTCAAAATGTCTATTTTTTGGAAAATTAAAAAATACAATGCAGAAATAAACAGTCCTATGTAGAGACTCAGAGATAAAAGGGGTAGACTTCAGGACCACATTAACAGGCTCAAAAAAAATTGAACAGGTTTTTTTCTTTTCTTTTTTTTTTTTTTTTTTACATGAGAGAACTGAGGAATAAAAAAAAGATCAAAATAAAAGAGAAAAGTTTAAAACATGAATGAAAAGATTCCAGAGGCCCAGAGCTCACCTTACAAGAGTCAGAAAAAAGCATCGAACAGAAATAATGAGGGATAGAACATATTCAAAGAGTGAAAGAACAATGTGTCCTAGTGAAAAAAAGTCCAGTTATAAAAGCCACAGATTGGAAGGACATTGTAAAGAAGAAAGAAATGTAAGACCCTCAGAATGGTAACAATGAAGATTTTAAAATATTTACAGGAGGGAGAGACCCCCAAAAATCCCCAAAACCAAAATTGCCAAGCAAGAAATTTTACCTACCAAGGAACAGAATGAGGCTGAGTCCAAAGCCTTGAAGTTCTGAGGGGAGATGTTGAACTCAGAATTCTATAATCACTCAAATGGACAAGAGAATTTTATAAACAATTAAACCACCAATCAGGGATTCAAAAAGTCATAATTTTTTTAAGGTGGAAATCAGGAGTGGAGGTGTTAACTCCAAAGTGTTTAAAATGATTTTCTTTGGAGAAAGACGGAAGAAAAGACAGAGGCATGAAAACAAGGTTGTGTTTTGACTGAATAAAAGATATGTTACAAAGAGGAGATACAGGATGGTTCGGTGGAAAAAAAAGTTAATCTCGCTCTGGACTTTGAGAAATGTGGATTCAAGTCCAGGTGACCTCAGGTAAGGTACATTTTGAACCTCAGCTTACTCACCTGTAACACAGAACTAATCACATATGCCGTGGGAGGTTGCTGAGTGAAAAGTAAGGTCTATGAAGATTCTAGCAACACCCAGTCCCTGACACCCAAATTATACTGGATGTTTTTATGATTCTCAAAATTAATGCAGGACTTATTACTATATTCCCTCACTTTCACCCAATGAACACATTTCTTCCCAAATCACAGACCTTCCTATTTAGATGAAGCAGCTAATAAAGATCACACCTGGCCTGGAATAATCATTGCCACTTATTCACGATGAGGCTGCCATTGTGTACGTCACCAAATATTAATGAGAAGAGAGTCAGGCTGGTTGCTCTCTCAGAGAACACTCCAGGTGGGGAATCAATCAGGGAGCAGGCATCCCAGCGGAAGGATCGTGCACAGAAGCATGGGGTGTGGGGTGCGCTGTGAAACTCTGTGCTTTTTACTTATCAGAGATGACAAATGAACCTAGAATGAAATATGTCTTTTAGCAGCTCAACGCTGAGCACCCAGCTCTGAAATGCGATAATTATCTATCACCGTTGAACATAATCTGGAGGCCCAGAAACAGATTGTCATTTGCAGGTTATAGTCGGCATAAGAAATTCATGGGTTGTTTGTGCAAATACATAACATACATGTGTCCTTTTCTTGAAAATGCCTGCAGGTGCTCAAAATTCAGAAATAAACCTAAGAGCGTTTGCAGGCAGTTAGAAGGAAAAACTTTGTCTCCCCTGCCCTGCTCATGAATGCGGGGGCGTACTCTCTCTCAAACAAGGAAAAAAAACAAACAAACAAACAAAAAAAAAAACCAGCTACTTCTTTAAAGGACATCTTTTTTATTTGTATAAATTTATGGTATACAAATGTAATTTTGATACAGATAAATTAGATGATGTTGACACAAATAAAAACAATAACAGCAATTCATTGAGCATTCACTGTACACCAAATGCGTCATCCATCTATTTTATTTCCACATTTGATTTTCCTAAAAATTTAGTGAGTCTGAAATATTTATCTCCATTTGGCAGAAGGGCAAACCAACCAAGGCTTAAAAAGATTGAGAAGTGTCTGTGGCTAGATGTAAGTCTGGATGTGTCTGACTCAGAGCTTATGGTTTTAATCACGGCATTCTGTGGTTTGGTTCAGTCTCTTCTGAAACAAAAGGACATTTTTCCCATGGTGACAAGCAAACACAAAATACAGGACATAGTGCGTTACTTGGCCTAGAAACACCTTACATTTCGGAAGATACTCTGAAACAATTTTAAATTTGTTTTATCTTTGGAACTTTCTCTGTCTTCACTATGTTAGCACATACCATTAAATGGTTGCAGAGTTGGTAAATAATACATTCAGGTCGAATAATAGCAGCTTGAAATAAAAACGTCCCTTGGAGACACTCGCTCTCAGATGGGAATTCATTTAGAATCACATGAGAGTGAATTTGGAAGGTACCAAAATCCTGCATCTGGGATAATTATGCTTGGATGTAGAGTGATGGGTGAGCCCTTTTCATTTGGCTGCCGACTGTGACATTTCAAACCAATAGAACTCCACGGCACTCTCAGTCCCACTTTATTTGACCCACACTGGGATAATCTGGGGTGCTTAGAAAAACTAGCATTTGAGCCTCACACCCAGATATTCTGATCTGATCGGTCTGAGGTGGGTTCTGTTTTGAAGAGTCTCCCAAGAGACTCTAATGTGTGTCCCAGATGCCCACAAATGTAAATGAAATGAAGGGAAGAAGAATAAAATTTAGATGATGGGTAAAATAGGAGAAAATATTCTTGCTGCTAGCTCTCTCTGGGTGTTAGGGTAATATTTTTGAAATATTAACCACCTGCTGTTTCCTAGAACTTCTTTTTCTTCCTTTGCCTGTAAGCTCTGTGCATTACTATTCACAGCGTGTGATATGTGGATGTTAAATAATGTAAGGGTAGTTCCCAGAGAAAGGAGCAGGGGCTATATTTGTACAAAGCCTGCCCAACACCCGAAACACGGAAATTCCCCAAAAACAGAAGGTACCAGGCTGCATTTCTTAGATAAGTTCCCTGGAGGCAGGATAACTCCAAGGAAAAATACCAACAGCTACAGCTGCAGCAGCTCCTTTCTTGGTACGGCTGAAGGTCCGTGTTTTCACCAAATTCACATCGTGAAGCCCTAAGCCTCAGTGGGATGCTTTCAGGAGGTGGGACCTTTGGGGGCTGATTAGGTCATGGGGCAGCCCCCTCGTGAATGGGATGATACCCTTATAAAGGCAGCCCCGGCAGACTCCTTTCCCCCTTCCACCATGTGAGGCCAGAGAAGACGGCAAAGCAGAAAGCAGGCCTCGCTAAACATTAAATCCGCCTCCAGCTTCATCTTTCCAGCCTCCGGATCTGTGAGAAATAAGCACTTGTGCCTTATTAACTATGCAGCCTAGGGTTATCTACCAGAGCAACTCAAACCATGAAGACACACCTCTGCACGGAGCATTTAAGGAAGTTCCGACAAGTATTTTACACAAGCAGTGTGGAACAGAAGTGATGAAGAGACGCCAGCTGCCTAGGAGCTCCGGAGATAGCAGAGGCTCCCTGCCCTGGTTAGGAGATCAGGCTTCCCTACGGCCACCTGCCTACACTGGGGACTAGCAACTTGATACCCATGGAATGGGTCTCTCAGTGGTCACTAGAAAATCCAATCCTCTAAGGTTTTGGCATTTTGTAATCCAAATTTTGGACACAACCCCAGAAGGATTAGTAATCTCCAAATTGCCTATGATTAAATTTTGCTACGCAGACAAAATGAGGAATTGAAAGAAAAAAAAAAAAAAACATTTAGCTCTGTATTTATGGACTGACACTGGTAGCCACCGCAGTGTAACGCCACCCGGCTGTGGTACAGTCGCATTCGCCTCATGGGCCCAGCTTCCATGTGTTTCTACCCATGCAGGGCTGCTCTGTGTCTCTCCTGAAAACTGCCCTTGCCTTCTAAAGCCACTTGTCCCTCAGAAGCAGAGAACCGGAGTGCGGTACATGTCTGTCCGGGCACTGCTTTTAGCCAATGCCTTGACTGGTGGTGCAGAGTGCAGAGGCCCAGCGCTCGGGTCCAAGGCTGGGGTGACTCTGGGCTAAAACCAATGCTCTGCAGTCTCCAGCAGGATCAGGCTGAGTCACATTGTGGCTCCACCAATGTCAGACCACAATACATACTACAAGACCATGTTGCCCGCCTGCTGATCATTTTGTCAGGATGGCCTCTCCCTCATTTTCCTTTTGGAAAACTCCTATTTGAACCATAAAACACAACCTTCTCAAGAAAACTTCCTTGGGTTCTCTAAATCATCACCCTCCCTCTTCAAAAGGGGGAGGAAAATCCCTCATTTTGTACAAAAGTCCAGTCCTTCTGCTTCTGTACTTGTCATTACTCTGTACACACATTATTCTACTCTTATATCTTGCATAATTGCCTTTAATTTGTTGGCGTGCCTTTGCTATTGCACAGGAAATTCTTTCTAGACGAAGTGTTCTGACCTCACATGGTCCTTCACCATAGCAAGTCCTCAGTAACATTGGAAACAATTATGTAGTTCTGTTCTTTGAGAATTTTTCTATCATCCTTTAACCTGACCAAATTTAACAGTAGCTAAACAGTAGCTTGTGCCCTCCAAAAGAATAATATATTGAACACCTACTATGCACCGGGCATTGTCCTGGGGGGTTTATCTCTGCACACTTATGCTCAACCAGACTTTATTTAAGAGTAACTTAAGTGACTTCCTCACAGATCCTCATCTCAGGATAATCTTAAATAACTTTTAGTTTATTTAATTTATCCTTAAGTAAACTTCTGATATTACCGTATATACTCGAGTATATACGGTAATATCAGTTCCTAAACCTCTAAATATATATAGATTTTTTTATTTTCTTTAAGCCTTAAAATTCAGAAATGTTTGCACTCTATCACTCTCATTTTGTCATTTCCTCCTATGCTCTTCCACTTCACTGCATAGCAACTTCATGCAATCTATTTTCGTCTGTTAAGCCTCTCCTCAATGAGACCAAGGGCTATGTCATGTTCATCTTCTTTCTTCCCTCTAACCTGCATTCAAGGGGCATGTCAGATGGATGAGTGGATAAAACAAATGAACAAATGCAGCTCTTCTTTTCCTGATGATATCAAAGTTCTTGGAATACAGACTTATGATTTAAATCATTTTTGTCCCCAATAGGAAATATTGCCTTAGAGATGCTCAATAAATATTTGTTGAATTGAATTATTAAGTGTTTTAACAGTCGATTTCCATGAGTTAATTCCATAGTACCCTATTTTATAGGATGTGGGATGTAAGTTATGAAGACTTGTCCCAGAGTATCAAAAAGCTTCAATGAAAAACTGAAGATTAGAGATCACAGCTCTTGATTCATGACCAAGAATTGACTCCAAAAAGTCACTTAGCCTCTTTACATTATATATGGTCACCTTCCTATTACACTGCATAATATTAACCTAATGCATTATTCATAATTTACTGTCCTCCTCTGATTCCCAGCTGATTATCACATTGCCAACATCAAGAATAGCCCCAAAGAGCTTATGGTCAGAAGAAACATGACAGCAGGTGAGCTTATGTCCTCAAAAAGAATAACATATTGAATACCTACTACACGCTAGCCATTATGCTAAGTGGTTTATTTAGATACGCTTATTTTAAACAAGACTTTAAGATAAAATTGTATTATGATAATTAAGGTGAAGGTCATTATATAACTAGATTCACTGAACATAGGACATTGTTAATCTTGCCACTATCCTGATCCTAGGGCATGGGATACCAAGTGCTGGATGGTAAGTGCTCAGTAACAGGGACTGAGGGAAACGTGGACATGATGAAACCGGTGATGAAGGAGCTGGGGTGTAAACCGAGATTCCTTTCCTTTTTCTATCACATATCTTCTATAGTTTTGCAGCTCAAGGTAAACTGATCTTGGACCAGCATCGTCAGGGTGTTGCAGGAGATTATTAGAAATACAGAAACTTGGGCCTGACCCACAACTACTGAATTAGAACCTGCACCCAACAAGAATGCTACATGATTCTTGTGCACATGGACGTTAGAGAAGCACCATTCTGGGACATGTTTTTCAATACACATCCAAATTCTGCAATAATTATTTCACTATTATTGGCAATTTTCTATCATTAAACAGAATTGAAAATCAGGAATAAACTGCTGATAATCGGGTATATGATCAATAGAGCACTGAGTTGGGAGCACCCCAAGTGCCAGACACCGTGTCAACAGCCAGAGGCACAAGTCTCTGTAAGGGTAGTTTTAGTTTGTGCCTGGAGAGAGCCCCAAGGTCAGTGCAAGGATTTGGCAGGATTTGTAATCGGGGACATGTGGAATGATGGTCGCACCTCCTGCAATGTGCTCTGTCCCCACATACATTGCATGGTACCTCGTTTACTGGGGGTGGGGAGCTGCACACAAAGGCACATTTTTCAGTTATAAAAATCTATAATTTCACCAGATTTACAAGGATAACTAAAACTCTTTTTTTTATTATCAGAAATAAAAATTAGAAATAGGCCACTATGGTGGATACTGATAAAAATCACTCCATTTTATTATAACATATATATGCACATACATACTTAACGTATATTTTATACATGTAATCTATGTATTATATACAGCTTTAAATTTATACGCACATGAGGACTGCCTAGAAAGTGTCCAGTCACCGCTTTTGTAATTTTCATATTACATGATTAGACACTTTCCAGTCAGCCCCTGTAAATATAAACATATATTGTTGTTATATAATATCATATGCTATAGGCATATGCAATATGTATAATATTATGTGGTTATATTATTTATTTACATAAAACATAAGTAACATTGTTATATATACAAAATTGAGAATGGTAATAATTTTTAATTGTCACGGTAACTTAAATAAGTTAATAAAAAGGACTTAATATAGGACCTGGCATGTAGTAAACTCTCATCAGTAGCTATTACAGACATTGTGTTATTATTTATGAGGTCTAAAGGTTAAATTGGAATAGATGTTCAGAGAGTATATATAATACACAGGTATATGAACTCTATTACATGTGTGCACATATGAATGCGTTACATATATATACATGCAAATACTCATGTGGTCTCTGTAGTTGTATTCATTTCAACTTCTATTTTTTCTGCTTCTTTTGCTAAACTTTTTGCACGTACCCTAACTGCTCACTGCAGTTCACTCGTTTTACTATAGTTCTAACCCATATGCCTCTAAAGTACTAGAGGGGCTACTTAAATCCAAGTACCTGATTTCTAAACCTAAACTTATGAAAAGTATCTTCAGGGTTAGAGTCCATGGAAACCATCATTTTTAACAAGCTCGGGGAATATGCAGTTTGTTTGTTTTTTTTTTTTTTTGGACAGAGTCTCACTATGTCACCCTCGGTAGAGTGCTGTATTGTCACAGCTCACAGCAACCTCAAACTCTTGGGCTTAAGCGATTCTCCTGCCTAAGCCTCTCAAGTAACTAGGACTACAGGCACCTGCCACAACACCTGACTATTTTTTGGTTGCAGTTGTTTAGCTGGCCTGGGCCGCATTTGAACCTTCCACCCACAGTGTATGTGGCTAGCGCCATAACCACTGTGCTATACAGGCACTGAGTCAGAATATGCATTGTTTAAATGAGCTCCTCTAGTGATTGTATGCTCCTAAATTTGGGGACAAATGCTCTACGTGTAGCCTTCTCAAACTCTAACTTGCCTGCAAAGTACCTGTTGTTAAAGTACAACTTATGGCTTAGCAAATTTGGGTGTAGGTCTGAGATTCTGCATTTCTGACAACTGATTCTGTGCAACACATTCTAAGTAGCAAGGCTCTGTGTCACTTGTTTTAACATATTTTCCATGTATAGTCTGGCCCCAACAGAATGTATGGAAAAAACACACTTTACCAGTTGGAGGACCAGACCCATTTTTTAGGATAGAAGCATTTTAGGCTCTGAGGAGCAATTGAAGTTTTGTTTGTTTGTTTGTTTGCTTTAGTAGGTGTTTTATATGAACCAAGTGAGAAGACATTAAGTATTCCAGGCAGAGACACTGCCCCACATCCTTAATACCAAGGTTCCCTTTGTAGCTTGCCAGCATGGTTACTTGCTAAAAAGCAAAACGATAATCTAAATGTTAACAAGTTGTCATTAAAGAATGATGGCCATTATCAAAGTACAAGGAATCCCAGACATCCTATAAAGAGGTGATGGAAGACATGATATTTTATTCATCCCAAGACATCATTAACAATTCTTCTCTAAGGCAACAGAGGCTTTTGCACCTTACCTGAAAACCTTTGCTGCTGACTGGTGTAGTAATTAAACCTAAAAATTGTGAGGATATATTGGCAAAAAGAGATGAGGTGTGAAGTACAGAAATGCCTTGGGTTGGAATCCTGCAAAATTTCTTTTGCCAATGGCACAGAGTTGTGAAATGGTATTACTGCAGGCGTTGACATAGAAGGTCCCCGCTCACTGTGCAGGGGGTAGGAGGATCAGGGTGTGGGAAATGCTCGCGCCCCAAATGCACTGCCAGCATTTCCAATAATCACATAGTAACAATTATTAAAATAACAGAAATACTAACAACCACCATCACCATCAGCACTTCATCATACAAGTTATAGGTGATAAAATCTCAACTCAAACTGGCTCAAGTTGAAAAAAGAATAACTTACTGTCTTACATCCCTTGAAAATGCAAAGGGGACTGAGGAGCTTTAATGAATGAAAAGGTGTTCTACTTTCTCTTTTCCTCTAGTTGTTCCTCTTTCTTTGTTTTCTTGGTATGAATGTATCTCCCAGGCAGACTCTGCCCACATGGAAGCTTATAGAAGCTTTAAGAATTTGCTACAGGAACTTCCAGAGGAATTCCCAATAGTCATAGTAAAATTTCTAGGCATTGGTTCTTTCTGAAACAGCACGGATTATATGGGCATCCCTGCCCCAATCATTATGGCCACGGTAGAATGTGCTGATGGTCTTCAGTCACGCAACCAATGTGTGACTATGAGCATGTGGGCGTGTGACGAGTCAAGTAAATAATGTGGTAAGTGAAAGAAGGAACTATTATCGGGAGGGAGACTGATTCCTGGAACAGACTACCACCCCATCTGACAACACTAGGGCATCCAAATAAGAACATCACTATGGATATTTTATAAATACGTTAACAAAAACATTAGACGTGGCAAGAGAAATGTATCCTGTTTCAAAAATGTGAAAAAAAAAATTAAGTTGAGCAAAACTAACACAAGAAAAAAAATTAAAAATTGAATAATCTTTTATTCTCTAAAGAATTTGGATTTATAATGGCAAATCTTCCCCACACAAAAAGCACCAGGACCAAATGGTTTCACTGGTGAATTCTGATAAATGTTTAAAGGACAAATATCAATACTGTATAACCTCTTTGAGAAAATAGCGGAGGAAATGATGTTTCTCAGCTTAATTTATGCTCTTGTCACTTCTATTCAGCTTTCTCCTGAAAGTCTTTAGACAAGGTTAAATGAACTTCGTAGGGGGACGATGCCTTAGACTAGGCTCCTTCACTATGCCTAACACTAACCAATACAGAATTTAACTACCATGGCTGAACTTCAATTAATTGCAGGAGCTTCTATAGCCCAGCTCTACTTGTTTTTAGAAATTTATAGTATCCTCTTAAAATTCCTGTAGAAAATTAGAGAATCTGAAAGAGCCAATCTAGTCAAAATAATGTTATGAATAATTTATATAAAAATCCAACATTTTTTTTTTTGTTTTGGTTAGTGGTTTTTGTCTCTTATGGAAGAGCTTGTAAATTCTCTGAGTTTATAAAAATATACTATCTATTCTTCTGGAATAGTTACAGTTTTAACTTTTATATTTAAGGCCTGTAACATATCTCAGATTAATGTGTGAATATGGTATGAGATCTGAGTTGTGGTTCATTAATTTTCCACACGAATATCCAGTTTTCCACTAGGGTTTGTGGAAGACTTGGCATTTCCTATTAAAAATGCATGGATTTGGGGAGAGGACTTCTCAATATAAGAAACTAAAATAATTCAATATGTCTACGTATATTTTTAAATCACACAGCCCAATAAAAAATAGTCAAAAGACTCACATCCAGTACTTCACAAAGAAGGTATAGAAATGGCTAATAAACACAAGAACATATGTTTACCCAGAGCATTTACCAGGGAAATGCAAATTAAAAGCATAATGATGTATCACTATGCCCCCGAAAAGTCCATACCTTAAATACATAATATCTGAAAGAATTTCCATATCTAAAGTGTAATATGTCTTATAAGTGATATTTCCTTATAATTAAAACTGATATTCTTTTTCTTTCTTAGTGACACATAAAATAAGGCTGTATATTTTAATAAGTGGCATCTTAGACTTATTGGAATAAGTCTTTATTATAAGCCAGTCTTTTCATCTTTCCAAATCTTCCTGCCCCATTGTGTTCTTCACAACACCCAACAATATAACAGCATACTCCAGGTCATTCTTTTATGAACCACTTCATGATCCTAGTTTCAATGCTTGGATGTAACATGTCTTAAAAGCAAGAGGAAAAGCCTATGAAGAAAAAAAAAAACTGGATAAAATTAATACACACAAAAATAATTGGTAGAAAAAATGAGTGACAGTGATAGCATTGATCAATTACCCAGAGCCCTAATTCTGCTGACTCGGCATGTGGTCTGCCTCTCTTTCCTTGAAAACTAGTAAATTCATAAGTAGAGAGAGCTTTTCGAAAGGACCTTTAGAAAGACTGGCAATAATTAATAAGTCTCTTTTCCATCTCATTCCACATAAAAGAGTGCGCAGAAGAAGCCCTTCCAGTTTGTACATTATTGCTGCATGCATAGGAGAAATCCTTCACACCTCAAGAAACACTGCCACATCCTTGTCGGAGGTTTTCTTCCCTGCCGACATTTCCTCCCCCACCTCCCCTCTCCTCCACTTTCTTCACAGATTCATCATTTCAGTGTCTGACTAAAGAGCTGTAGATTGATGAAACCCAAGCCTAAAATAATTAGTCAAAACCTAAACATTTTACTGGTGGCAATGTAACTAAGCACTCTCTTTTATAAGAGCGTTTGCAAAATATTGCACCCAGAATTAAATTTATGAATGGTGCAGGATAAAGTGACTAATTAACCATGTAATGGAGATGAGGAGGGAATCGGGCTGGGGAGCCTTGCAGAGCTTTGCTTACATGGCCAGGGTTCTGGAAATAACAGGTTAGAATTTGTTCCTCAGACATAAACACTTAGAATGGATTTGATAACACACACAAACAAAAGCTACCTAAAAACATACCACAAGGCAAGGAGAATGAACAGACTTGGACTGAGAGAGTGAAATCATTGCTTTTGACAAACTGAATTCTGTGCTTCTAGAGATCCTTTATAAGAGATGTCATTTAATTGAAGTCCACTCTGTTGTATGTGAATTAGACCTTGTTTTTCCTCCATATTATAGAATGGGCCAGCAGGAAGATAAATTTGCTCCCCCCAGAAAATGGCTTAAAAGAGGGAAAACAATCTGTTGTTTGTATAACATGAATCTTTACAAGCTTCTCTGCAGATAGAAAGATAATCACATACATAGTCTCAAAAAAAGGGTCAAAAACTCTGCAGGGAAGTGGTTCTCAACCTTCCTGATGCTTCCAACCACAGTTCTGGTGGGCCACAACCCACAGGTTGAGAACCGCTGCTGTAGACTTTCTATGTCCTAGTGCTTTGTATGTTTTACAAACATTCAGTCCTATAAGATACATATTGTTACCATTCGTCTTTTACCAATGAGGACATTGAGCTAAGAAGGATAGAATTAATTTAAAACTGGATGGGAGAAGGTCTATCCCTTTTCTCTGGGGTATATCTTTGAGTCTTGCCCAAGATAAGGGCAGGGGGCTTTGTGGTGTGTTATTTAAAGTACAAAAGCCGTTTAGTAGTGATTCCTAAAGCCAGTTTGTCACTGATGCTTTCTAACGGGCCAAATGTGTTCAGCTGGGTTGACTTAAAACCCCACTGGGAGCTTTTACTTGGATCTCTCCCCAAACCGTGACTCCTCACAGATTCTCAGGATTTGGCCTAGAGAGCAGGCACAGAGAGCTTGCCCTTGATGGATCCTGCCCCCCACTTCCTGTCTACACTCTCTCTTGCTGCATTTCATTATCTGCTTTTATGTTAGAGCTTGATGTGAATCTGAGCTGGGAGTCCTTTCAAGTATCTGATCTTGGGGAATCTCTACACAAGGCACAGAAAGGAGTAACTGACCCAAGTTTAGCAGGCTAATGAAACAGAACTAGGCTCTGAACCTGAGCTCTCTGGG
The DNA here is from genome assembly GCA_963574355.1 of Loris lydekkerianus. Classification (NCBI taxonomy): domain Eukaryota; kingdom Metazoa; phylum Chordata; class Mammalia; order Primates; family Lorisidae; genus Loris; species Loris lydekkerianus. The sequence goes on from CAUYPK010028035.1 coordinate 37,384, forward strand.
CCTGGAGTCTCTGGTGTTAACCACAATGCTATGCCACTTGTCACTAACATTGGTACCCAAATTATAATGGCATGAGGACTTTGGTGAGGCCACTGGCAAGCTTTCACAAATATTTTAGGGAGCCCTTAGTGGTGTTTCATCTAGGCTTGGGTTCTGCCCTCTGAAGTTCTTCTCCATCAGTCTCCTGGCTGGTGTCCCTGAAAATCTAAACTATCCCCTAAGATTTTCCAGCACCCTGGCAGATGAGCCCTGAATAATCCCTTGGCTGAATACGGTGTATCTTCCTGTGATGAGGTTATATTAGACATGGCGCAGATGTCTTTAAGATTGGGAAGCAATCCAGAGATGCTTTTTGTTATCTGCTGGACATCCAAAAAGAGATGCTCTCTGGGGATTGACAGTGAAGCCTCAACGACGGACAGGGCCCCAAGACCAGAATGTCTTTGGATCCTTATTGGTCTAGAGATGGTACGGGAGAAACCTAAACCAACAAGCTACACCAAGTTGCTGCCATTAGAAATGCAAGGTCTTTTTCCCTTGTCTTGCCACTTCTCCAAGAGTTTACTGCTCTTTTTTGAAGATGTTATATCAGCTGGAATTCAAAGCCACCTCTTGCACAACTCCCTATTCCCTAAGTGTCTTCCTCGCATATGTGAAATATCCATGTCAATATACTTTTGTTTGTTTTTCTCTCACTAATCTGTCTTTTGGTACAGGGGCTCCATTTCTCCTAAGCATCTACAGAGGTTATTCTTCCCCTATACCCATTAGGACTCTGACCTAGAGAACTGTGAAATTCTATGTTGGTGTTGTGTTAAGCTACTAGATTATGATCACTTGCTATGGAGCATAGAAAAATCAGACAATCCTTCAGCCACTTGAAGAAGAGTGCCTCACTGCCTTTGGGAGAACTTCCTCTCTGAGAATGCTTCTCTGTGCTCACCTGTCATCTCCTATAGCTACAGACCTACGGAGAGCACTCAAGGAGGTAAACCAGGCTAGCCTCACACAGTGCTCCCTGGAACCTTCTCATCACAGGTCTAGGGATCCCTCTGCCACCAGAACCGGAGTAAGACTGTCACTGCCAAGTAGCAGGAAGGTTCCAGGGGAAAACAGACCGAAAACCTCAACTTCGAGCTCTCTCATTCCACGTCTGTCCTGAGTCTGGAAAAGTCTAAGGGTCCTTCCCCTCACCTGGTCACAATATCAGAGCCAGAGCCCCAGCCCCCAGATTTCTGTGCAACCACTTGAGTAAAAGAATGTCATAGACTACGTGTTTGTGGCTCCCCAAATTCATATATTGAAGCTCTAATCTCCAATGTAAAGATATTTGGAGGTGGAGCCTTTGGGAGATAAGACGTCAGACAAGTTTGTGAACGCATTCTAGAAAAAGTGCTACATGTCCCATGGCTGAATATCACTGAGGTCACCTTCGAAGGACTCCCTTTGGCCATCTGGTGACTGCAGTGATATTCAGCCATGAGGTATGTAGCTCTTTTCTTAGGATGAGCTCATGAACTTAATGTTTCTGTGAAATCCTGAGGGTGAAGCCCCCCGAAGGGGTGGGTGTCCTTAACAAGGAGAGGGGGAACCCAGGGCGCCCATCATCTCTGTGTGCCACGAGAGGACACAGCCAGGCGTCATCTGCAAACCAGAAAGGCACTCAGCAGGATAAACCCATACCTTGATCTTGGACTTCCTGGACAGCCTCCAGAACTGTGAGGAATGAATGTTTGTCGTGGAACCCACCGGGTCTGTGCTACTCTGTCCTGGCAGCCTGAGTCAATGGGATAGAAAGCTTTCCCGCCCTCCCTCTCTCCACCCATCCCAGCCCCGCCTCCTCCCTGTCTCTCTCCTCCCCCACTTCCCTTTTATCTGAGAAGGTCAGATAAAAGACTGAAGAGTCTGAAAGGTCACAGCCAACACTTTGAGGAAAGCTTGCTTGAGAAGGAAACCACGATGAAAGGAGAGCTCAGAAGGGAACAGAGAGGGACCGGCAGCCAACGGCAGCTTCACTTACACCTCTCCATCCAATCATCTAGACAGGACCCAATGCGTTTCTTTTGCTCAGTCCTCTTTGGGTTGGGTTTTTGTCATGTACACTGAGAAAGTTCGGACCAAAAGGCCTGGTCATTCCCACAGAATCTCTGCTCACCCAGTGCCATCTTCCTTCCCATCCGAACTTAAGTGTCCTCATCCCATCTTGACTTGCCTAAAGGGCTGGTTCACTAATGGGGACGTCATTTTCAGCACCTCATATAAGTCCCTGCTGGCTGCTGGCTTTATGGCTGATGGAGCTTTTTGCCTTTCTTTTTGTTTGTTTTACTTATTTTTTTTAATGCTTCTGAGGAGTCATTGACATATATTATCTCTCCATTATCCTGGGCAAATACCATCCGGATAAAAATTTCCTAATACCATTAATTAAACTTCATGAACTACTTTTTTTTAAGAGCACTTAAACTCCCTACCACAGTCAAATGTTTTATGAACTTTTCAGAGCAAGAAGAGTGGGAGAAAGGAAGACATAGAGAGGTTGTAAACAAACAATCGCCCTCGGCACTCGATTTGGGAGATGAGACTGTCAAGGGAGAAATAGTACACATAAAAGTAAAAAATGACCTTGATGTCAGCTCAAGAGTATTTGTGTTGAACTTATATTGGAGAATTGGAAAAGCTCAATGAAATCTTTAAGTGGAAAAGAAATGGCAGCTGTCTAAGAAGTAAGCTGTGCAGACATACTTTTTGCATTAAAGGAGTGTTCCTGCATATTAGGGGACCCCGAGAGAGCTGCTAAAGAGTCTTAACTTATTAGTTTATTAATTCTATTGGAACAAAGTCAAAACTACCATAAAGGTATACACTACTATTAGAAAATTCAAGGCGGGACATAATAATGGCAACTCTCATCTGCACATGTTCATGTACCATTTACTGAGCATTTGATATGTGGTAGACATTGCAATAAACATTTCCTATTTAAATCACGAAACAATCTCAGAGGGTAAATAATATTAGCATCTGCATTTTTCAAGTTTCAGGCAGGTGAAGTCCAGTTAGCTAGTCTGTGCTTGAGTCGTGATCTAATCTAAGTTCCTGACTCAAAAGCCCTTTGGAGGGCAAAGGATCCTTTGCATATTAAATGTATAGTTGCAAGACTGTTGATTTTTAACTCAAATTATTACCTTCAACACATACAGGCCCACCGGCACACACCCACATACATACCCCCATGTACATACCCACACATACATATGCAGACACAAACTACCCTGCTGCTAGAGCTCCAGTCTTTGTTTATCCACATCCTTTGTGTTCCAAGAAAGCAACCTCAGCTATAGCTTCATGGATAAGTATTGATTCATTTGAGGCAGCCATTGCAATTTTATCCTCCTTCCTTGATTGGTTTGAGAAGTAGGTTATGACTCAATTCTGCTAAATGGGAAAAACGGTGAAAGTCCATTGACATAACTTTTTGGAAATGATTCCAAGCTCTTTGAAAAAGAGAGAGAGAGATACAAGGAAGAGGCTAAGCCATTTTCTGCTCTTGAACAATGATGTGTGCTCAGGAGCCATTGCAGCCATAATGTGTTCATGAGGATAGTGAGGTGGCATGCCAAGGATGACAGAGCAGAAAGTCAGAGGGATCTGGATTCCTGAGAACATCATTAAGCCTCTGAATTAGGCAAGCCTGGAGATGCTCCAACTTGGGGTTTATAATTTGAAAAAATGGATTCCTTTATCTATTGTGAATTTGGTCTGGTGTAATTTGAAGACATAGACTCATAACAATACCGTCAATATTTTTCTCACTGCATATTTGTAAAGGTTCCAGTGCATGAAATATTCATTGGTTTACATTCTTGGCCTTCATTACCTCACCTTTTGACTCTTCCTTGCCTAAAAGCCACACTTACTCACTATGATTACTTTTCCCCCGCAAAAGCAAAAGAACACAACAATCACACTATCATAGCTACCATGAGATAGTGTGATTATTATGGAAGATGGTGGCACCCATCTTTGTAAGTTCCCTCCCTCCAGTGGCCCAGAGTGACAGCAAACAAGAAGCTGAAGCCCTCATTACTACGGCTGCAGAAACTGAATTCTGCCAACCATGTGGGATTGGAAATGAATCCTTAATAGCTGACCTTGCAGAGGAGTCCCCAGCCCCACTGCCACCTTAATTAGAGCCTTACCAAGGACCAGTTAAGTTGTGCTATGACTCCCGACCCACAGAAACTCTAGGATAATAAATATGTGTGATTTTAAACCGTTGAGTTTGCTGTAATTTGCTCTGCAGTGACAGAAAATGAACATAGGTCCCAGGGATGGAAAATGAACACAGCTCCCAGTACCTGCACTACCTTGACCCTGAGTATCTCTTAAACCTTGCACTTCTGGCACCTTGCTTACCTCATCCTAGATCCCACTTGGAGGAAAAAAAAAATCAACTATAAAGTTTAGGAAGAGGATTTCACAAAACCTGAGCCATATCTTACCTTGTCTTATTCTGTTCCACTAAGCTGGTCTTATTGTTTTATTCTTCCCCACCCCCCAATAAATAAAGCATTAAACACAAAATGATTAAGGGCATGCAGTACTTTATAGCTTTCTTGAACTATTTATTATATTTTCCAGGAAACATAATTTTATTTAAAATACCAATAATTCCTGGGTTTTGTCTATTGCGATTTTTTTTTTTTTTTTTTTTTTTGGCCAGGGCCTGATTGGAACCTGCCACCTCCAGCATATGGGGCCAGCGCCCTACTCCTTGAGCCACAGGCACCACCAGTGTATTGCTATTTTCATCACTCACTCATTTATACAACCTAAGAAAGTAACCTGTTCTTTATTTTTGCCCTCTCTCCAAACTCACAGCAGACATGCAGCTGTAATGAGGATACTCATTACAATCCGGCCACAGTGGTCAGGATTCCCAAGCATATATTTTTTAATGTAAAAAATTTCAGAAAATCTGTAGTCAGAGAAACTTGGGTTTAATTCTGGTTGCTCTATAACTCACAAGATGTATGACTTGAGAAAATTATTTTCTCCTGGCCTCAGGCCATCTGTTTGAAAAATGGAGAGATTAATCATACAGATCACATAGGAATGTTTCAATGAAATAATGCCAGCAGAATTTTTAACACAGTATTTGGGCCATAATGCACCATCAAATAAATAAATAACAATAATATAACATATTTAATAAACGTCAACTATGTGTCAGGCACTGAACTGAAAATTTTACTTACACGTTACTCCATTGAACCTTTACTATGAAAGTGTGTACCCATTTTAAAGATGGAGACAATACCATGCAAGTCACTTGTTCTTTCTACTAACTTGCTCAAGAATCCAAAGATCATGAGTGAAACAAGCAGAGGCAGGTCAATATCACAGCCAATTCTTATCCAATACACCACATCGCCTCCTTTCTCCTCCTGTCCACTGTTAACTTTGTTCCTTGGCAAAGATTTGATTTCCTTAAACTTTTTGTTCCCCCTGGAAGGACAGGCCTATCTACTCCCATTAAGTACCCTGTATTATCAGGTTAAGATATAAGCAAGATGTGTCTCAGGTTGTCTTTTGAGATTGTGCTTTGCTATAAGGAACATTTATCTTTCCTCTGCTTTTTATCTTATCCTTTTTATATACGTTTTTAAAGAGAGGAAGTTGGGCTTCTTCCCAATTCTAGTTACACATTTATCTTAGAAACATTTATCTTTCCTCTGCTTTTTATCTCATCCTTTTAATATACGTTTTTAAAGAGAGAAAGTTGGGCTTCTTCCCAATTCTAGTTACTCTCCATATCAGCTGACATGCTTTCAAAACAAAGGTCACAAAATACACATTTCCTGGAGTCACTAGGCACTCCAGGTGAAAGTTGGTCACCTTTCTTTGTGGTGAATGGCCTCTCCTCTCTTCACTCATGACCACCTGCTATGATTCAGGACTAACCTAAGGCAAAAGAGGAAGATGAATCCCATGGACTTCACCCTGTCCTATAGTAATTTGGATTTTAATAAACAGATACCCCTGAGGGAATTTTAAAGAACAACAACAACAAATGAAAACCACTTAAGTCAAAAAGACTAAAACACAATGATTCTAAATGGGAACAGGAGGTCAGCCTGGTCCAGAAGAAGGTATATTCATCATGAGCTTCCTACATATCAGAAACGTGTCCTTCTATAGCTCTGGCCACTAAGGAGGAAAATTGATTCACCTGGTCTGCCAAGGTACCACTGTATGACCCTGTCCTCCATAATCCATTGGAGATCTTAATTGACATAGCATCACCTCTCTCTGGTGGGTACCTAATCACAACCTAAGTTCTGTAAGGAACTCTCTGCTGTAGGAAGATGAGAAAACCAGTCTCCAGGTATTACATTGAAAAACAACTGCCCCCATTTAGATGCCCTTTATTTCCTTCTCTTGCCTGATTGTATTGGCTAGAACTCCCAGCAGTTTGTGGAATAGTATTGGCAATACAGAACATGGTTATCTGGTTCCAGTTCATTGAATTCTCTCTCCAAACTTTTTTCTAATCAAGCCAATAATTTATTAATTTTATAAGCCTAGAAGTTGCTCAATAAAGGGAAGATATTCAGATATGAAATTCCACTGATCTTATAGGATAGAATAGTTTAAAGGTCAGTTCTGAGAATAATCATCCTACAAAAATTAAATTCAAAATTTGTGATGAATATTTTCAGCTTGTCTTCTCAATATTCCTTTCTTCTTTTATTTTTCCTAGCCATCTGTGGGTGTTAAAGGGCAACATCCCAGGGCTGATTTTCATTATACATGATAAGAGGCCAGTTCCGTCCTTAATTCCAGGATTGAACCCATCAGCCAATCAGGTTACCCTAAGAATGTTCAGGGATGGGCTTACTGCTGAGTCAGACCAATCAAAGTGAACACTGGTATTTTATAACCTGGAACATGACTATATGTTTTGATTACTTCCAGGAGTCTTGAGGCTGAGTCATTGGGGTTCTCTAAATAGAGGATGCTATCATTGGCAAACAGCGAGAGTTTGACCTTCTCTTCCCCCATTTGGATGCCCTTTATTTCCTTCTCTTGCCTGATTGCATTGGCTTCAACTTCCAGCCCTATGTGGAATAGTAGTGGTGATAGAGGACAACCTTGTCTGATCCAGTTCTAAGTGGAAAAGCTGTCAGTTTTACTCTATTCAGTATGATATCAGCTGTGGGGTTGTCACAGATGGCTTCAATCAGTTTAAGAAATGTGCCACCTATGCCTGTATTCTTAAGTGTTCTTGTTAGAAAAAGGTGCTGAATTTTATCAAATGCTTTTTCTGCCCCTGTTGAAAGGATCATATGGTCTTTGTTTTTGCTTCTATTGATACGGTGAATTGCATTTATGGATTTGTGTAAGTTAAACCAGACTTGCATCCCTGGGGTGAAATGTACTTGACTGTAATGTATAATTTATTGGATAGGATTTTATTGAGAATTTTGGCATCTATATTCATTAGTGAAATTGCTCTGAAGTTCTCCTTTTTAGTTGGGCCTTTTCCTGGTTTTGGTATCAGGGTGATGTTTGCTTCATAGAACGTGTTGGGGAAGATTCCTTTCTTCTGAATTTTTTGGAATAATTTCTACAGTATGAGTATGAGCTCTTCTTTGAAGGTTCCATAGAATTCTGGTGTGACATCATCTGGATCAGGGCATTTTGTTGTTGGGAGTTTTTTTATTTTTTCTTCCATCTTGGTTCTTGAAATCAGTCTCTTCAAGAGATCTATTGCTTCTTGATTAAGTATAGAGAGAAGGTGATTCCAGGTATTGAACCATTTCCTTCACATTGTCAAATTTCTAGGCATAGAATTTCTTGTACTCAGAGATGATCTCTTGTATCTCTGTGGCATCTGTTGTTATTTCCCCTTTATTGTTTCTGATTGAGGTTATTAGAGATTTTACTTTTTGTTTCTAGTTAATCTGGCTAAAGGTTTGTTGATTATTTATTTTTTCTTTTCTTTTTTTGAGACAGTCTCACTTCATCACTCTCAGTAGAGGGCTATGGCATCACAGCTCATAGCAACGTCCAACTCCTGGACTTAGACGATTCTCTTATAGCCTAGGGAGCTATAAGTAGCTGGGACTACAGGTGCCTACCACAACACCCAGCTATTTTTTTGTTGCAGTTTGGCCAGGGCTGAGTTTGAACCTGCCACCCTTGGTGTATGGGGCCGGCGCCCTACCCATTGAGCTATAGGCACTGCCTGATTTTATTTATTTTTTCAAAAAAACAACTTTTTTTTCTTATTGTTGGGGATTTCATTGAGGGCACTCTGATTACATTTATTAGATAAAGTTTCTTTTGCAATCGTGTCTTGACCCCAAAAGGTATGGCACACACCAAGGACCCACCCCCTCCCTCCTTCCCTCTCTTTGCTCTTCCTTTCCCCACCCCTCCATCCTTCTTTCTCTCTTTGCTCTCCCCTTTCCCAAAGCCCCATCGTGACCTTAATTGTCATTAATTGTCCTCATATAAAATTTGAGTCCATAGGATTCATGCTTCTCCATTCTTGTGATTCTTTACTAAGAATAATATCTTCCACTGATGTAAAGTCTCCATTTTTTTAAATGTCTGAATAGTATTCCATGGTGTACATATACCACTGCTTGTTAATCCATTCCTGGGTTGGTGGGCATTTAGGCTGTTTCCACATTTTGGCGATTGTAAATTGAGCTGCAATAAACAGTCTAGTACGAATGTCCTTATGATAAAAGGAATTTTTTCCTTCTGGATAGATGCCCAGTAATGGGATTGCAGGATCAAATGGGAGGTCTAGCTTGAGTGCTTTGAGGTTTCTCCATACTTCCTTCCAAAAAAGATTGTACTAGTTTGCAGTCCCACCAGCACTGTAAAAAAGTGTTCCCTTCTCTCCACATCCATGCCAGCATCTGAACTTTTGAGATTTGTGATGTGGGCCATTCTTGCTGGGGTTAGATCGTATCTTGGGATGGTTTTGATTTGCATTTCTCTAATAGATAGGGATGATGAACATTTTTTCATGTTTGTTAGCCATTCGTCTGTCTTCTTTAGAGAAGTTTCTATTCATGTCTCTTGCCATTGATAATATGGGATTATTGGATTTTTTCATGTGGATTAATTTGAGTTCTCTATAGATCCTAGTTATCAAGCTTTTGTCTGATTCAAAATATGCAAATATCCTTTCCCATTGTGTAGGTTGTCTATTTGCTTTGGTTGTTAACTCCTTAGCTGTACAGAAGCTTTTCAGTTTAATTAAGTCCCATTTGTTTATTTTTGTTGTTGTTGTAGTTGCCACAACAGTTTTCTTCATAAAGTCTTTCCCTAGGCTGATATCAAGTGTTTTTCCTATGCTTTCTTTGAGGATTTTTATCATTTCATGCCTTAAATTTAGGTATTTTATCCATCTTGAATCAATTTTAGTGAATGGAGAAAGATGCAGGTCCAGTTTCAGTCTTTTACATGTGGATATCCAGTTCTCCCAGCACCATTTATTGAATAGGGAGTCTTTCCCCCAGTGTATGTTCTTGTTTGATTTATCGAAGAGTAGGTGGCTATACGATGTTAATTTCATTTCCTGGTTTTCTATTTGGTTCCAAGTGTCTATGTCTCTATTTTTGTGCCAGTACCATGCTGTCTTGACCACTATGGCTTTGTAGCACAGCCTGTAGTCTGGTATGCTGATGTCCCCAGCTTTGTTTTTATTACTAAGGACTGCCTTAGCTATACGGGTTTTTTTCTGGTTCCATACAAAATGAAGAATTATTGTTTCCAAGCTTGAAAGTATTATGTTGGTATTTTAATAGGGATGGTGTTGAATCTGTGGATTGCTTTGGGAAGTACAGACATTCTAACAATGTTGATTCTTCCCAGCCATGAGCATGGTATGTTCTTCCATTTGTTAATATCCTCTGCTATTTCTTTTCTTAGGGTTTCGTGATTTTCTTTATAGAGGTCCTTCACTCCTTTTGTTAGATATATTCCTAGGTATTTCATGTTCTTTGAAGCTATGGTGAAGGGATATGGTGTCCTTAATTAGCCTCTCATCTCAACTGTTATTGGCATATACAAAGGCAACTGACTTGTGGACACTGTATTTATATGCTGAGACATTACTGTATTTTTTGATGACTTCCAGGAGTCTTGTGGTTGAGTCTTTGGGGTTCTCTAAGTATAAGATCATATTGTCAGCAAAGAGGAAAAGTTTGACCTCCTCTGCTCCCGTTTGGATTCCCTTTATTTCCTTGTCTTGCCTAATTGTATTGGCTAGAACTTCCAGCACTATGTTGAATAATAAAGGTGACAGAGGACAACCTTGTCTGGCTCCAGTTCTAAGAGGAAAAGCTTTCAGTTTTACTTCATTCAGTAAAGTATTAGCTGTGGGTTTGTCGTAGATAGCTTCCATTGGTTTAAGAAATGTGCCACCTAAGTCTGTACTTTTCAGTGTTCTAATTAGAAAAGAATGATGGATTTTATCGAAGGCTTTTTCTGCATCTGTTGAGAGGATCATATGGTCTTTGTTTTTGCTTCTGTTGATACAGGGAATAACGTTATGGATTTGCATATGTTAAACAAGCCTTGCATCCCTGGGATGAAGTCTATTTGATCATGATGTATGACCTTTTTGATGATAGGCTATAATCTATTGACTAGGATTTTTGTTGACAATTTTTGCATCTATATTCATTAGTGAAATTAGTCTGAAGTTCTCCTTTTTAATTGGGTCTTTTCCTGGTTTTGGTATCAGGGTGATATTTGCTTCATACAATGTGTTGGGGAATATTCCTTCCTCCTCAGTATTTTGTAATAATTTCTGCAGTATGGGAATGAGGTCTTCTTCGAAGGTTTGATAGAATTATGGAGTGATGATGTCTGGACCAGGGCATTTTTTTTGTTAGAAAATTTTTTATTTTTTCTTTCATCTCAGTGTTTGAAATTGGTCTGTTCTGGAAATCTATTTGGTCCTAGCTAAGTCTAGGGAGAGGGATCAAATATTGATCCATTTCCTTCACATTGTCTACTTTTTAGACATAGAGTTTCTGGTAGTACTCAGAGATGATCTCTTATATCTCTGTGGCATCTGTTGTTATTTCCCCTGTATCATTTCTGTTTGAGGTTACTAGAGATTTTACTTTTCTGTTTCTAGTTAGTCTAGCCAAAGGTTTATCTTTTTTATTTATTTTTTTCAAAAACCCAACTCCTTGTTTCATTAATTTTCTGCATGATTCTTTTGTTTTCAATTTCATTGATCTCTGATTTAATTTTGGATATTTCTTTTCTTCTGCTGTGTTTAGGCTTAGATTGTTCTTCTTTTTCCAATTCCATCAGATGGCTTGTGGGTTTGTTGATGCTCTCTCTTTCTGTTTTTTGGATGTAAGCATCTAATGTGATACATTTTCCTCTCAGGACTGCTATTGCTGTATCCCACAGGTTTTGGTAGCTTGTGTCTCACTCTATGCCCCTGAGGGCTGAGGCTGCATGGCAGCCCTCCTACTGCCAAACACTGGAAGCTCCGCTCTTCCCTGGTGTCTCAGTCCTGGCCTTTGGTGCTGCTCACAGTCACTAGATCACTTACCCAAGGTCTCCCAGCCAGAGCCTTGCTCTGGGATTCTGAGGGCAGAGCCTGCAGGGGCAGTTCTCCCACAACGGCTGCGCACAGCCCACAGCTGAACAGTGTTTGCTCCATTCCAACTCCACAGCTCAGTCCTGACCCTGGAGAACACTTAAAGTCATCCGCCCTCTCACCCAAGTTCTCCCAAAGTTATTCAACCCAGTGCCCAAGTCCAAAAAAATAAAACAACCCACAGTGAAGGTCTTCCCTATCTGCAATCTTGCTGCTGTTGTAGTTATAGCTGCAACCTCAGACTGACTGCAACCACTTGCCACTTTCCCACTGCTTTTGTCCTCCTCCTGGGGTCCAGAAGTCTCTCCCTGCATCCCCAAAGGGATGTTTCTGGGAAGACCCCCACAAAACAGAGATGCCTAGAGACTTCTCTCCCAATCTCACTGCACCTGGTTGCAAAGAAGCTGTTACTGAGTTGCCATCTCCCTCCTCCATCTTTCTTGCCTTTTTTGATTTCATGAAATGTGCTTATCTCTTCTTTAGCATATTTCCTCCTCCCTGTATGTGGAATGACTTTTCTGTATCCTTAAGAGTGTCACTATCATGAACTTTCACATCATAAACTTTTCAAACTTTTAAAAGATACCTCAAATCAGTGACCTGAGACTTTTAAAAAACTAATTAACTGATATTTTTTCATACCACTTATTTTCTTCTTTCTTACTGGTTTGCAGTAACTGGGATAAATAATCCCTAGCATTTCATAAAATCCAACCTGAAAATTTTCTTTGAACATCTGATGCTGCATGACTTTCTGTCAAAAGCCTGGTCCAACCTTTGCAGAAAGTATTTCCTAAATGTCATACGTCTTCTCTGAATTAGATTTCTTCACATTTTGCAGTGATAAGAGCTACTGTTTCTTGAGCTCCTTCTATGTATTAGATACTCTTCTAAGCATATTACATACAGTTTATTTTATGAAGCAGATATTAATTCCTCCACTTTATCAATGAGGAAACTGTGGCACAAAGAGGTTAGGCAACTTGCCCAAGGTCCCTTAGATACAGCTGATAATAAAAGGAATTAGAGAGATTAGAATTCAGAGGAGCCGATTCCAGAATCAATGCTTTAAAACTGCAGTAGATCACTTTCTCCATCATCCTCTTCACTTGCTAAAATGTGTGATGTGTGTGCTACACGTGCGTCTGCTGTATCTTCCAGATAAGATCCTAAGATCTTCTTTGGGGGGAGAGTCTTATTTCTTTAACCTCAAAATGTTTTTAGCATAGTGTGGGACACTCTGTATGACCACTTCATAAATACTTGCTCAATTACTTTGAAAACTTCACTTAAATTTTCCTTCCCACTGGTCTTAGGAAACTTTTCATAGGAGTTTTCAGAAGTTAAGATACAGCAGCATAGTTTAAAAATCTCTGTATGTGTTTACCCAAGAAATAGATTTAAGATAGTATAATCGATGTGACAGGCCCTCCACGGGGGAGGAGAGCCCATGACATCGCCTACCAACTGCCTCTCTTCCTTGCTGCGCTCCAGGGCTTCAGAGCTGGGTGCTTTGTCACTTGCTTGCTATATACTGACACTGGCTAATAAAAGCAAATAACTAATTCTCTTTTATGGCTTTCTTTCCTGAGGGCCATGGCTCTTCTCTGAAGGAGGGCTAGAAAGTCTGTTGCCATAATATAAAAATACAGCTGGGTTCTTGTTCAGCTCCAAGGGCAGCCCAAGTTCAGTTTGTGGGCTCCCGCTGTCCTGCTCAGTGCTGGTGAGTGCCTTCCTCTCCTGCAGCGCCTCCAGGTACTGGGGCGGTAAAATGTTCCCCCTTGCCATAATGGATGGGGTGTTGGGGGAATGTGAGGGTAACAACCATTAATCCCAAGAAAATAATAACATTTTATTACAAAGATCTCCTGTCATCCTTAACTCCAAGCAGGTCATCAAACTTGCCTGTACATAACCTGAATGTACTGAGTGTAAGTTTACAAAAATAAAATGGAAAGTTACAATTCCATTATCATTCCCCTAAGCGTATGTCAAAACCTCCAAGAGATTGCGAATAATAATGATATTATAATAATTATAAAAATAAAAAGAAAGCAAAAAGAAAAATAATTGTGTATATTAAATTTCTTCATCAAGCTTCTATAGGACTAAGTCTTTCTAGAACCTTTGTCTCATCTTTTTTATTAACCAGTTCTTTTTGTTACTTTTTTGGATTACAAAAATAATATGTGTTCATGGTAGAACTACTGGAAAATCATAAACATATATTTAAGTGTCTAATAATTCACAGTCTCTTTACTGGGAAATATTTTTGTGTATTTCCTTTGTCTAGGTAGATGGATGATAAATAGACTGAAAGGCGGAGACAAACTGTCACTGGTACGTTTATACATGCGGTTGATTTCCACTGACTGAGCCTCATCTTATGAACATTTTCAGATCATTCAAGATTCCTCAATGACCTTTTTAAAAAGCTTTATGATGTCTGCTGTACAACTGTGTACAGTTCCAGTTGATGAGCTGATGGTGTAGGGTATTTGGTATTTATACTGAGATGAATACCAGATAGCTCTTCTCTCTCTCTCTCTTTTTTTTTTTTTTTGTAGAGACAGAGTCTCCCTTTACGGCCCTCAATGGAGGGCCCTGACGTCACAGGACTCACAGCAACCTCCAGCTCCTGGGCCTACGCGATCCTCCTGCCTCAGCCTCCCGAGCAGCTGGGACTACAGGCGCCCACCACAACGCCAGGGTATTAGTGAGAGAGGAAAGAACATCACGAACTGCATTAAAGCACAGGGTGGCTTTCTAAACAAATGGAGCGAACTTCATGTGCCCAGTGAAATCCTGAAATTAAAAGAATAAATAAACAAATTCTTTTTTTGTAAAAGGTCCCAGATCTGGATGCTTGAATGAGCTTTATCGAGGTGATTCAGGAACGGTGGATCCTGTCTGGGCCTGGGAATCCCTCACCACGGCGTCAAGTGCAGGAAAGAGACAGGAGGACATTTTTGTCAGATTTTCAGATACTTCATTTGCTTAAGTCAAGCTGCAAATATCAGAAATACAATTTCACGTGGAGTATTTTGGCTGTTGATGGTGGTTACCAGCTGGTAGGAGACTGAAGGAGAAGCAACTTGCACAGAAAATCGGGGACGTTTCTTGAACCTTGAACTCAGCATGGCGGTATTATCTCTACTTACAGAAGTGATCTACTGGGCAGCGCCTGTGGCTCAAGGAGTAGGTAGCCAGCCCCATATACCAGGGGTGGCAGGTTCAAGCCTGGACCCAACCAAAACTGCAAAAGAAAAAAAAAAAAAAATCTGTCTTTCTGTATAATTGTTCAAAGTTAACACCTGCTTTGAGATATATTTACTCAGAGAAAAACAATGGCTAGTTTGGCAGCCAAAATACCATCAACTGAAAGCAATCAGTTTTTTTTTTTTTTTTTTTTTTTCAGTCCTGAAAGAAATTAGACAGGGGAATGAAGCACGAGATACAAAGATTTCACCTTAGTCTCCTATACAATGGGGCACAAAATGCTTTTATGGTACAGGAATGCAAATTAAAACAGAATATACTCTTTTATATTTATCACATTGAAAAGGATTAAAACAGCATGTGTGGGCAAAGATGTGGGAACCTGGAAGCTGCCCCAGGGATAGTAAGGCACAGAGTATCTATGTGACATCTCATAAAGCTAAACATGTACATGGCCTCCAACAGTCCCGAGGAAAATTGGACCTTTGTATACAGGAAACAGGTGCAAGGGCATTGCTGTGACATTGTTTAAGATAAGAAAAGCATTGGGAAACCTAAGTGTCTACTGACAAGAGAATAGATGGCCAGGTGTGGAGGCTCACATCTATAATCCCAGCACTTTGGAAGGCCGAGGTAGGAGGATTGCTTGAGCCTGGGAGTATGAGACCAGCATGAACAACATAGAAAGACCTTCATCTCTACAAAAAATAAGAAAAATTAGCCAAGCATGATGGAGTATCCCTATAGTCCCAGCTACTTGGGAGATCCAGCTACTGGAGCCCAGGTGTTTGAGGTTGCAGTGAGCTACAGTGATACTGCTGTTCTCTACTAGCCCGGGCAACGTAGCAAGACTCAAGAAAAAGAAGGGAGAGAGAATAGATTAATACATGTTGGAATAATTATGCAGTGAAATACTATATAGCAGTGAAAATAAATAAATAAAAATGATATGCATCAACATGGATAAACCTCAAAAATGTAGTGATTTAGTGGTCAATGGCCAAAGAAAGATATGAAGAGGTGCCCACTATGACACCATTTCATCTAAAGTTTAGGAACAATTATACTGTATATTATCATGCATTTGTAGATATCTATGGAGCATAAATATGGAAACATTATGGGAAGATAAACATAAAATTCAAAATAGTGTTTACTCCCTGAGAGAGAAAAGAGAGATGGGGGAAGAGGATTAGATTGAGAGGTGATAGCTTAAAGTCTAGCCTTAACACTTCATTTCCTATGACAAATTGGAAATAACTATGAGAAAAAGTTAATATTCACCAAAGCTAGATAAGTCCATAGGCACTGATTTTGTTCTGGATTACTTTTCTCTGTGATTGAGATCTACATTTTTTTAAAAAAGCAAATCTCTGAGTTCACAGAGCTAAGAGGTGGCGGAATGGGGGTGGGAGTCCAGGCTGGTCTGGCCCTAGGGCCATGCTCACTTCCCCTTCAGAAGGAGCCATTTCTGACTTTTTTCTCCTTTGTACCCCAGTGTGTCCTGAAGGAACTTACCTCTCACGACATCTGCAAACTGTTTTTATTGCCTTTCTGTCCTCAGGGCTCTTTCTTCCCTTGCTCAGTTGAAAGTTCTGAGAGGTTCACTGCTTCTGTGCAGAATAGTGCTGGAAAGGTGACATTTAAATGAATGTAGAAACAAATTGATCGTAGGACAACTAGGAGATGGTGTAATTCTACATTGAGAACTTATGAAAGGATGAGGAAGTGATAGTTGGAATAAAGAAGGAGAAAGCAGACAGGAGCTGTCTCAGCCTCTGTGACATGGCGAGTGGGATGTGGGAGAACAGATCAGAAACCGCCCGGGCATGGACGGGCTGTGTTTACAGGGCATCGGGCCACAGCCCAAACACCACATGTGTACTAATTTATTAGCTCTCCGCCCCTTAGATCCTGTGAGGTATGTTCTATTATTGTCACTGCTTTACAAAAGCAGAAACAGAAACCCAAAGAGGAGTAGTGAAGTAACTTGCCCCGTTGGGGTTTGAACCCCGAAACTTGGCTCCAGAGTTCATGTCCTATTACCAAACAGAAATTGGGAAGGCCAGAGAGAAAATGAAGGTGTTTACATTTTTTTTTAATATGATGGGATAAACATGATGATGGAATTTCGAGGTCAAAATTTTCTTCATCCTTGCTAAGGCTCAGGAGAGAAACTCAGATTCTGGAGCACTGGGGTACCAAATTGGGCGGTGGGAGTATCTCACTCAGGCATAGGTAACAAGGGGGTGTACAGTCTGTAGAGAACTCAAGACCAAAACCGTAATAGATGAAAAACCAGTCTGCTTTCTTATTTTTGCCATATGCCAATGCTTCTGATGTTTTTCTCAGTTCTATACAGTTGCTGTGGTTAATGCACATTTTTAGACTATTCTACTTATACTTTAATTATCATTGTTTTCTATATGGAAGTTAACTCAGATAATTTTTGGTTATGCAGTTAATCCCTGACACTCATAGATGGGGCTACTTAACTCCTCAGGGGGCAGTAGGTTCTGGGGAAGCTTTCTAGAAGGGTAGACTTCACCAAATTGGTAGATAAAGGAGCAGGAGCCAGTGGAACTGGATCCCTTTGTTCAGCTCCCTGGGTGACACTGGGTATGACTATCACTCTGCTTGACCCGTGGAGAGCATCACGTGCAGTGCAAGCAGAGACTTGTCAGCTGTGTGCACACGGCCTTGTCCTTGTCTGGAGCCCTTGGGAGCTCTGCAGTCGCTGCCCAAGCCAGACTTCTGGATGCTGAGTGACACATGGCCTCGTCATCCTTGTCATCCCACGTGACCTCAGGCGAATTGCCAGACAAGTGAGGAAGACCATCTCAGACCCGCCAGTCCCAGACAAGCCTTCAGCTGATCAGTGAAGTGGGAGAAGAACGGCTGAGCTCAGCTAAGCCAGGCCCACACAGGGCTGCTGTTCTAAGCCACTAAGGTCTGGGGCGGTTTGTTACACAGCCAATGCTAACTGGTACATGTACGAGTTTCTTGAGTAGGTAAATGAAGATAGGATAGAAATTAGAGGTAAAAGACAGAAATCTTGGATATGAGATGATATATATCTATGTATGTTTGAATACCTCCAATACTCCACACCTAACTCCCAATGCAGGACCAGTAGAAAAAATACAGACTCTGGACCTAGACTACCTAAATCCTGGCTCTGTCCTTTACTGGCTGAGTGATCTTGGGAACACAGCTTATTCATCTGTAAAACACAGTGCCCCCTGTGGGCACCCCATCACTGCACAAATAAAAGCAGCTGGGACCATGGATTGAAGGTACAAATGCCTGCAAGAGGGAGTCCTCCATATCCCAGGGAGAGCCCTGAGCAACCTCTCCTGTGGCTTTTTATTGAAGCCTTATACAGCAGGTGTGGGGCCCAGGTGCTGGAGCTACATGCTTCTCCCCAGGATCAACTCCTGCTCTGCTGCACCACAAGTGTCCAATGTACAACACCTGCTTGCTAATGAGGGACCGATCGTAACTTATTAATGCTGGCAGCTGCCTGAGGGCTTGTCTCTGGGCAGGAAGCATCTCCATGCCCGTGAAGAGATTGTCTCACTCCCAGCGCCTTCCTCGAGAGCAGGTGACCACTCCACAAGCTTGGTGCATGGTCTCCTACAATTGACGGCAAGCTCACTCCCAGCGCCTTCCTCGAGAACTGGTGACCACTCCACAAGCTTGGTGCATGGTCTCCTACAATTGACGGCAAGCAGTACAGCAGATGAATGAAGAACTGCCAGGCCTGGGGAGCTGTTAGCATGAGCACACCAGAGGTAGCCGCCCACGGTCGGGTGTGGCCTGGAGACAAGAGAGACCATAAAGAAACTGACTAAAGGGACAGAGCGGGTAGAAGGGCTGAGAGAGGGAGCCCAGCATACCTACCTGAAAGGAGGCAGCCCCCGAGGCTCGCTCAGCTGGGGGTAATGTCCACATGCCCTTTTGAGTCCCCAGTGTCATGTGATTCCCCAGTGACCTCTGTTCTCCATCGCCCAGAGACAAATGGTCTTGTTTTCCTATGATTCTGCATAGTTTTCTTACAGGAAGTCTTATTTTCTGAACTTCTCTAAGGGACACCAAACTATTTAAAAGAAAAGTCAATTGAGGGGATAGTCACAGGGGAAGGACCAACCGAGACCTCTGTATGCAAACGCCACAGAGCCCTTAGCAAAGCTCCAATTTAGAATCCAGCCTATTTGGTGGCTTTCCTTGGACGATGCCATGTCCAGTGGGTCTTTGGTCTCAGCTACTAAAATTTTTCCACCAGAGTTTGTTTTTCTCTCTCATTAAGGTAGCAAGAGACAGGGTTTCCTCCAGTGCTCCGATGAGCCGTGGGGGCTCTCTGGATCCTGCCATATTGGAGCGTCCCCTGGTCTCCTGACCACGCCCTCTGGCATCCTGCCACTCATTTTTGCCTTCTTAGCTCCTGTACCTCCCCAGCCCCAGCCAAAGCTCTTAGCTCTGCAAAGCCTTTCCTGGGTGCCCCCGTTTCTTCCTTCTCAGGATCATTATAGCAACTCATCACCACTTAGCTGGGGCTGTCTTTTATTCCAGGCCTTGTTTAAACCTAGGATGCAATACCTTGTTAAAGCTAGAAGAGATTTTATAGGACACATACTCCAATTCCTTCCTTTTGCTAAGGAGGAAATTAGAAGTCTGAGATACTCAGTAAATGACAGAACCAGGACTGAGCTGCTGCCTCCTTGGCCGTGACTGGGTCATCTTTCCATCATGTCACATGGATGTCACATGGAGGTATCAGGTTCCTTCAGGACAGGGGCATGCTGGGTCCTCAGTAGGCACCTGACACAGTGATGTGGTTTCACCAAACCACTCCAGGCAAGTGAACGGGGAATAAATTCTCGTTTAGAATGTATGTTATAGTTTAAAGGAATCATTCCTGTCTCTCAAACCCTTAACCTGTATAAAGTTTCTCTTAAAAGGGATTAGGAAGTTTCCATTTGTCATATAAGATGTTCAAGTGTTTTTATCTTTCTTATTATACAAGCAAAACTAAGTTAATCGCTCTTCAATGTGTTCACTTAGTTCACTGCTAAGGATGCTCTTAGGTAGGACTTAGCTGGACCAGTTTTGATAGCAGAGCTCACAGTCTTTATTTGAATCCCAGCAGACAAACATTCTCTTGTGCAGCCCCTTTGCCAGTGAACAGAAAGAAGCTTACCACTGTGGCTATTGATTTTAATTTCATTGCAGAAAAAGAAAAGAGCATCAAAGAGCAGATTTAATAAACAAAAACATTTACACAATTTAACTTAATTTGACAAAGTGGATTGGGAAAAAACGGAACAAAACGAAAGCAAATATAAGAACACATATTGGGAGCTGAACCAGCTCTGCTAGCAGAAATGACCAATTTCCCCTATTGAGAATATAAATCATTAAAAAAAAGTGAAGGTGTCCCCTCAATTATTAACCAAGATTTACCCAAGACCTATAATATGACCTGGTATTCTTCACCTTGAACAACTTCTTTCCCAAATTCACGTGAAATGGGTGCAGAGTCCCTGTCATTCTCATCCCTGTAACCACATGAAGAAGGAATTCCCAAGAATGGGTCCCTCGAGGCTTCCATGCACACTGTCTCAACCTGGCCAGTGCGCTGCGTGCTCATTTCTAGGGGATTCTGGAATCTCAGGAAGGGTCTGTGAGCTTCGTCCTGAGCTTGGAGGGACGTTCTGGCCACGCGGCCTCCTTCCTGCACTGCACAGCGGCCTTCCTCCCCTCCCTTGCACGGGAGCCGTGGCAACCACCACCACTGCAGTCAGTTCTCCTAATACCTCTCACTGGAGCGAAAAGCCTAAGAAAACACATTGCTTTGTTTAAAAATGTAACTTGCAGACAACTTTGCAGAAACAAAGCATCCCACCCTCTCTGCACTGGTCCGTCCAGCCTCCTTCCTCCTCAGCCGACCACAGCTTCTGCTGGCATCAGTCTGATGTGTGCCAGGACCTCTGTAGGAGTCACAGATGTGACCTGTCCCCTGTTCAGGCAGTTTCCTGCTGGCTCTGGTTTTGCAGGGTGCAGGCCCAGGGTGCAGAAGGCCAGGCAAAGTGGAAAGGCAGGGAGCGCCTGCAGGACATGTGGTCTGCTCTTCGAGGTAGCAGGCTCCCTCAGCGCTGGCCCTAGGTGCCTCCTGCTGCTTCTGCAAAGCCTTTCGGCACTTTAGGCTCCATGAACAGGCTTCCTCAGGGTGGGAGTGCTCGGGACAGCCTGGGGCGTGGAGGAAATTCACAGCTCCTCTTTGTCATTTCTCAGCAGGTTCTCTTTTTGCCAGGACGCTGACTGCTTGGAAGTGAAGGTTGAGCTTCAACTGCGGGGAAGTTAAAACCACATGAGGATTTGAGGGACAGATTCATGTGGCTTTCTTTATGGGACACAAGTATAAGAGGGACTCCACCTCACGAGTTCAAATATGGTGACCTGGTTGTTATACCCTCACATTAACCTGATATTAAAAACAAATGAACGCGTTTTCATTCACGGATTCATTTATTCAGTAAACAGAATGATGCTACAGACTGAGACAGACCCCGGGAAGACACTTGGGGGTAGGATGGCGGTTGCAGGAGCAGGTGGCAGTTCCCAGTCTCAGCCCTGAAGTTGCCTGTTTCAAATGTGTTTGTTCATGTCTACACATGCCCGTGTGATCTGATGACGTGCTCAGTGGGAACGTCACTGCAGTGAGTCCTCTGCCCTGCACACTCCATGTGACTGCTGGTGTCTGGCTGGCCAGCATGTGGCAGCCCTGCCTGCTCTGCTCTGCCAGGTCCTGCATTCAGGGACACTGGTGGCTGATTAGGTCAGCCTGCTCCTTGAATGGAAGGACACGCCTCGCTGCTGCCAGGCGATGCCTCTTGGCATTAGGGCAACTGGACTGCAGAGACCCTCTGCACAGTGTCACCTCTCTTCAGGAAAACAATGTCAGCAGATCCTGTTCTGTAGTGTTTGTAGCTTTATTTTCATATTTGGGTAAAAATGGCACAGAGTGAAAAGAATGCAGTTCCCTCCCTGGCACACAACTAATAAGAAAAACAACGCACACGTGTGTGGTCTCAGAAAGTCCACCAAGGATTTCAGCTGCCATATCTAAAAGGCAGGGGTTGAGTTAGGTAGTTCTGACGTACACAGTTCTGTTAACGTAAATGCCTCTTTCCTCTAGGGACCTGCTTCCACAGGAAGTGCGGAGCTCCCAGGAGTTGCCACGTGGCAGAGGTTGCAAAAGCTGCTATTTGGTAGAATTTGCGCCCACTTGATTTCCTTGGATGCCTGATCACAGCATCTCAGGGTGGACGTGTGATTGCGCGTGAGAAGGAGGGGTGAGGAAGGAGCTTCTAGCAGTTTCTCCAGCTTTTCTTTGGCTGCAGAGGGCTGTGAACACGATCAGAATGGGCAGCCCACATGACTGGCTTGTGGATTGAGATGATGCACTTGGCACATCAGGTTTTGAAGTTTGTCTCTACTAGAAGGTCACCTCCCTGGTACTGTGGTGACCCATGCTAAGTGAGTTGTCCTGTTATGCCCAGATCTTGAAATCACCCACAAAGACCACCAAGGAGCCGAGTCCGATGCAAAAGCAGAAGAGCCATTTATTCACAGACTAGTTTGGGCTTCTCATTCCTGGCAGGGCCGAGAAGCCCCGTCTTCAGAGGGAAGAGCAGTTTTAAGAATACAGAAAAGAAAAGGGGGGTGGAATGGGGGCTTAGGGGAAAGATTTACTACTACCAGGGATTTATCACTTGGGGCAGACACACTGGAGCTGGGGTTGGGGGAGGAAGTAGGTGGACTTTCACCTTTGGTATGCAAGCAGGTTGCCTATCACCTTTGGTATGCAGCTGCAGCTGTAAATTGAAGGCTGCGGGGCAAAGTGGGGTCAGTGAAGGCTGTGAGAACAAATGGAGTTAGTTTTAACAAAATGGAGTTAGCTTGGTCCTTTCAGTCCAATCTGGCCTGTCTCCTTAATCTGAATAAGTATGTGTTTCCTAAATTTCAATGACAATATTTTCTAGCTTGTAGAGACAAATCACCACCCCTCCCTCTGGACTTTTCACAGTCGAGAACATGAGGGTGATGGTGAGCATGACAGCCCCCCAACTGGAGGAGGGTCAGCACCCTGGTGACCACTCGGGAGCAGGCTGAGTCCACAGGAGGGGTCAGCTCCGGGGAGGACACACCTCTTGTGACTTAGGTTGCACATGCTGGAATGGAAAGGCTCCTTCTCATGACAAGGGTGTTGTGAAGATGTCACCCTGGTACCCAAAGTCACACAAGAGCCATGTCACCTACCATCAAGAAACAAGAAAAAGATTGATCTCTCAAAATGATCTCTCAAAATGAGGGGCCCCTGGAAAATAAAGAAGAAAATACCGTATATACTCGAGTATAAGCCGAGTTTTTTTTCGCACAAAATTTGTGCCGAGTTTAGGTTTTTCGGCACAAATTTTGTGCCGAAAAAACTCAGCTTATACTCGAGTATATATGGTATGTGAACTATGCAGCAGTGGACAAAGTTGTGTGCATGTTGTAATTGGAGCTCTTCAATGACTTTGACTTAGAAATCTCACAGGACATAGTGCCGATTTTTTCATGGGCGGCATGGAAGAGTAGGCAGAGACACTGAGGAGGGAGCACCAGGTCCAGATTCCACCCACCACTGGGGAGCTGCCTGAACTCAGGCAAGTCAGTTAGCATTTCCAATAGCGTTATTCTCATAAATGAAAATGATTATCATATTTATTGCAGACAAATGTCAGGAGAGCTAAATTATATAAAGCGTACAAAACAGTGCACCATACTCCCAGGATTGGGACTTGGGCAGGGAGATTTGAGGCCCAGTGTGGGAAGGTTGCTCTGGACACCTGTGGGCTATGGATGCCCCATGTCCAGCTCCCGGCACCTATGTGTACAGTCTCTGTGTCACAGACTCTTGCCACAGAGGGAGGTGTTCCTGCCCTCACACAAATGAGCCTCTTGTACTCTGACGATTATCAGAAAAGAGAAAGGAAGATTTTTCAAGGTCAGAATAAAATTCCAAAGCAGTCAAAGGACACTGTCCCCCTTCATGTAGTTGTCAGGAGCCCGGGCAAGGATTGGGTAGGCTGAGGCCCAAGACTGGCTCTTCCACCTGCAAAGTGGGTGACCTTGGAAGGATATTTAATTTTGCCAAGTCTCAGTGTTTTGTTTTTTTTTTTAATTGTTTGGGATTCGTTGAGGGTACAAGAAACCAGGTTACACTGATTGCATTTGTTAGGCAAAGTCCCTCTTGCAATCGTGTCTTGCCCCTAAAAGGTGTGGCACACACCAGGGCCCCACCCCTCCCTCCTTCCCTCTCTCTGCTCTTCATTTCCCCATCCCTCCTTCTTTCTCTCTCTGTCTCAGTGTTTTTAATAAAGTGTGGTCAGTAGTAGCGTGTTCCTCACATGGTTCTTGAGAAGATTAGTTGAATTAGTAAAAGAGAAAGAGAGGAGGAGGGAGAGAGTAAAATAGAGAGAGGAGGGGAGGAGGATTTTCTGGAAGAATATTCTGTCCACATATGTCAGGGTCCTATTTGTTTATCTGCTGACCATAATCTAATGCTGTACCTACTGTGTGTCAGGCACTATATCAGACATTGGAGATACAACAGAAAATTATGGATTGCAGTCTAATCAGAAAGGAAAGTATAAATAAACAAATTGATGAGTGCATGATAAATATTGTACGGGAAGCCTGGAAGAGATCTTAGAAATCAAGAGAAGAAATTTCAATGTTCTCTGCGGAAGAGATTAAGTGTCGTTCATTAAGGTGGACCCCAGAGTTCAAAAACAGATACTATGCTGTCTTTTTTAATTTTTTATTTGTGTTGTAACCAACCAGGAGGGATATTTGTGACATCATTTCCTAGCCTGTGACGTCTGGGACTCCTCAGGTCCTGGGACAACAACAGTAGCTGCAGCATCAGACACATTTCTCTGCGATGAAACAGATGCCCTGGAGCTGGACAGATCTGCTGTCTTATATACAGTCAGCTGGACACGTTTTCTAGCCTCTCCTGGTCTCAGGTTCGGGACCTTACCATACCCAACAGAGGAGAGTGCCCTGTTTCCTCTGCTGGTCCCAGGGAGGGATGGAGGACCTCCTGGAGCAGAGTCAGCTCAGGAGAGGTGTTCCCACAAACCCAAACTTGCAAAAAATTAATATTCCCTTTTGTAAACCACCAAGATTTTGAGATTTGCTTTGTAGTAATCATTGACTAATACAGCTACTTTCATTTTCTTCTTTTATTCTGGTCTAGTTTTGCCTCCTGAAATTACATTTTATTATCAATTTTGTTTCATGTTTGCCAAGAGGGCATTATAAAACATTTGTTATAAAAATGGGCCATTGGATCAGTTAGAGATAAAGACTAATACATTGGGTGATCTCAAAGAGTTCCTACCAATAGTGACATATCGTGTGCTCTTACATGTTGAACTTTACTAGTGTCCTAAATGCTAAGTGTGGAAAGAGAGCTGGCTATCTGAACAATTTCTGTCTGATACCCACATGTGACCCTGACTGTGTTCTGTAATTTTTCTGACCCTTGATTTCCTCATTTATAACATGAAAATAATAATATCCACTTACAAGGATTCCTATGGGCATAAAATTTATTACTGTGTCAAGTAAGAATGATAAGTTGGGACCAGTTTCCAAACTTACTAAATGTAGAATAGAAATGTCTTAACACAATAACTAAGAAAATGCCAGGAAGGCTATATTAACCGGTTTGATGAAAATATTTCAAATTGTATATTAAAAAGTAAAAAAGGGGCAGTGCCTATGGCTCAGTGAGTAGGGCACTGGCCCCATATACCGAGGGTGGCGGGTTCAAATCCAGCCTGGGCCGAACTGCAACCAAAAAATAGCCGGGCGTTGTGGCGGGCGCCTGTGGTCCCAGCTGCTTGGGAGGCTGAGGCAGGAGGATCACGGAAGCCCAAGAGCTGGAGGTTGCTGCGAGTCCTGTGACATCACAGCACTCTACTGTGGGTGGTAAAGTGAGACTCTGTCTCTACAAAAAAAAAAAAAAAAAAAAAAAAGATATCTTCAGGCTGTAACCACTAGGAAGCTGATAAAATCTGTGGAGGAGATAAAGCCACCTCTCCCACTCTGTTTCCTCCTTGGCCAAAAAAACATGCCAGTCACTTTCAGAATGGACCCTTAAAATCACAGTGACCCTCTAGTCCTCACCGTCACAGTTCCAGGTGACCCTTGGAGGCCACATGGATCCAGAGGCCTGGCTACAAGGTGGGGAATGGCCTGAGCCCCTCATTCAACCATGGGGAAAGCAAATGCACTTCACCATTGTTGACATTTGGGGGCTTGGCTGTTGGGGCGCCAAACAGGACATTCTCTAGGCAATACAAGATCTTAGAGCACAGTCACAGAAGACAGCTTCTGATTGTGGGAACCAGGCGCTCAGCATCCAGATGCCTGATTTGGTTCCAGAGCCCACACTTCAAGAAAGACAATTTGGTCAGAGAAGAAAATGAAAAACAAACAAACAAACAAAAAAACCCAGAATGATGAAGGAAGGAAAGACTGTAAATAGTGGCCTTATAAAGAGAGGTTGAAAACACAGAGGACATTTGGCCTGGAGAATATTTGTAGAATATTACAGCTGTTCTTAAACAGTTGAAGTTTGGAGGAGAAATTTTCTTTTTCGATGACGATGGCAGGGGTCAGCATTCAAGCTGAACATAGGGGAATAGGTTTTGGTTTAACATACAGGAGAAGTTTCATTCTATGTCTGAAAATAGAATGGACTACTTCTTGGAAGAATATGTCCCTTATTAGCGAATGTGCCAAATATTATCTCGAGAGCCACTTCCAGGGGATTCTGTAAGAAGCAGTCATGATGTATCAGATACAAGGTTGAAGTAAGTGTCTTCTAAGTTTCTTTCTGTCTCAAAGGTTGTATCAAGAGCCACCCCCTGGGATTTTCTAGTGTCCTCCGTGGTGCTTTTGCACACTTCCACTTGTTTAGACCCAGGCCACCTGCGACACGGGCCTTGTGTGCACACCTGCTTCACTTTGCAGCCCACCGCAGAATCAGGTTGGATCCTGGCTGACTCTGAGCTCCTCTTCTGCCACCTAATTCAAACCGGACAGCAGCAAGCTGGCAGCAGAACCGCGCCTGGGCTTTCCATCCTCTAGGGGAAAGGAGGACATGCCACCAGAATGGCTTCAACTAGCAGAGCTGCTGCTGCTGGGGGCACCAGGGGGATGGTCAGACCACCAAAGGGACAGTGACAGGTGGTGGGGCCAGTGCTGGGTCCTCTGGACAGAACGCAGTCCCGCGAGGCAGCATAGCCAAGATCAACAGGGAAGGAAGGCAGCAAAGTGCTGTGCACTGTGCAGGCGAATCTGTTGGGGGAAACTGACTTCTCTTTCAAAGCTGTATTGCAAAGTGAGAAAGAAAAAAATACTAAAAAGAAAGTGGAGAGCATGAGGCTATCATTTAATGAGATAACAACTTCCAAATGGTGAACAGGCCTGTGAACCCCGAGTAGCCTGAGAGCCTGAGGATGATGATGGTCTTGGGGGCTCTGGAGCTTCCTGCCACATGTCTGCAGCAGTGTCAGCCTTGACTCCTTTGCTCAAGTTAGCCTTGAGCACTGTCCCCTGCTCTTTTCAGAGTGCAATGACAAAGGGAATGCTCTTCACGTGCAAGGTCAGGAGCCACCTCTTTTGAAAGCAGCTGAAAGTTGATTTTAATGGGAATGGGCCAGTCAGGGGAGGACAAATGGGATGTGTCTTTGGTTGGCAGCTGCTTTAGTTTATTTCATTTTAACACAATCCTCTCCAGGGTCTTTGATCACAAGAGCTTTTCCAAAAATCATGTTTAATTGGGGGCAGATCCTATTCAATCAAAGCACACAGGGAGTGATGCACTCAGGGGCTGCTAGAGGCAACCCCAGTCCCTGCGGCCCTATCTTCCTTGAATAGTAAGAACTCAACAGCTAACACGTCCCTCGGCAGACCTGGCTGCTAGATGAGTCCCTTCTCTGTTGTGTAATTAATAGTTAAAAAGTCTGTGGAATCTGCGGGTAAAAGCCTCGTCATCTTCCAGGTCAGATGACTCTGATGTACTCCCAGCTCTGACCAAACCTTCAGCAGCTGCAGAGGAAATGCTGGGAGGTTCCAACAATACTCACTCATGAAACCAGGGGCCACTCACACATTGCCCAAAGCTATCAGAGACATGTTGTGTCCCCATCACAGTTTGCTTCCATGGAGCGCAGGCATTTGACACCATGCCTTCGTAAAACTTGATTAGCAAGCACAGGAATTTCCTTTCCAGGATACAAGAATTTCTGATCACTTGCACTGGCATAATTATTAGAGAAAAAGTAGAAAATAATGACAGAACATAGAAAATAAAGGAAAGCAAGAAATTTTTTGAGAAGTTTTATGGGAAGATTCAAGAGGAGAATATAAACTAAAAAATAAAAAATGAGCTAAAAATCAATTGAGTTGTTCATACCTTCTGGGAGGTCAGAGGGAGAATGAACGGTGAGCTCAAGATACTACTGAAATTAGAGGGACTCTCCTTTCAGAAGTGACTGTACTTCAATCACAATGAAAAGAAGTTTTATGACACCAGGAGACAGATACCAATCACAAGGTTTTGTTTGCTTGTTTTTATGGTTTGTTTCTTTGACACTGTATTTGCTCTGCAAGACAGCGCTAAGCCAAAGGCAGGTTCTATATCCTGTGCTCCCGCCCCACCAGTCAGCGAGCCCAGAGCCCCTCACCTGGCCTGTCAGTGAGCCCAGAGCCCCTCACCTGGCCTGTCAGCGAGCCCAGAGCCCCTCACCTGGCCTGTCAGCGAGCCCAGAGCCCCTCACCTGGCCTGTCAGCGAGCCCAGAGCCCCTCACCTGGCCTGTCAGCGAGCCCTGGCCACATGGGGGGCTGGAGCTTCCTCCAGGCCAAACCTGTAGGCCCCGAGTGATTCACGTCTCTCGCCATTTTCATCTCATTTGCTGTGGGTTCACAGCTGACCCCCAGCCACCATCTCTTCCCTTCTCCTGCTGGAGTCCAGGAAGCAAACCAGCACTGTCCCCAGAACGGCCATACACTGGATGTTCCCTCGGCATTTGCTGTTTGCACCCCTCAGTGGAGTCCCTCTCCTCAGAAAGAGGCACTCAGGTGTGGGGTAAGTTCCTTAAAAGTCACAGGTGACAATCGCAGCCTATTAAGTTCTGTTTTCAAGAGAAAGGAATAGGTATTGCATGTAAACTAGGAAGAGATCTTTAAAGGCCATAACAGAATGCTAAGTTTTATTTTCCACTTACAGAAGTGGACTGCATGCTCATTGTGTAATATTATGAAAACGTAGAAAAGCATGGTAGAAGAAAATAAAAATTGTCAAACACCATCATTTCTGAAAAACCAAGTCCTGCTCATGGCCTGTTGCTGTGAGTAATCCAGCTAAGAGTGATTTTTCAATTTTAAGGAGTTATAAATATCACAACCACCACCAATACCCAAGCGCGCACACACACACACACAGGAATAAGTGGCAGAGATGTTATCAAGCCACTAAACCCTACAACACTTACTAATGGGTCCTTTACAGAAACATTTTACAGACCCTTGATCCAGAAGTGTCCCTTATTCTCTCTCTGCTGAGCACCTGTGCCAATTTTTCAGAAAAAAAATCTGTGATATTACTCTACATAATTTTTATTGCTGAATAATATTTGCTCATGTTTGTGGGATCCATGTGAAATTTTGTGACATGTATAGAATGGGTAATGATTAAATCATGGTATTTGGAGTGTCCATCACCTCAAGTATTTATTATTTCTACTTGTTGAGAACATTTCAAGTCCTTTCTTCTGGCTATTTTGAAATATACAGTATATTGCTGTTAACTGTAGTCACCCTCATTCCTTCTACCCAACTGTATGTTTGAACCCACTAACCAGCCTCTCTTTACCCCACCCCATGCCCACTACCCAGCCTCTCTGAACCACCATTCTGCTCCTACTTCTGAGTGATCAGCTTTTTTTTTTTGAGACAGAGCCTCAAGCTGTCACCCTGGGTAGACTGCTGTGACATCACAGCTCACAGCAACCTCCAACTCTTGGGCTCAAGCAATTCTCCTGCCTCCGCCTCCCAAGTAGCTGGGACTACAGGCACTTACCACAACACCCGGCTATTTTTTGGTTGCAGCCGTCATTGTTGTTTGGCTGGCCTGGGCTGGATTCGAACCCGCCAGCTATGGTGTATATGGCTGGCGCCTTAGCCGCTTGAGCCACAGGCGCCAAGCCAGAGATCAGCTTTTTATGTTCACTCGTGAGTAAGGACACGTGGTGTGTGTCTGTCTCTCTCTGTACCTGGCTGATTTCACTTGATGTAATGACCTCCAGTATCGAACATGTTGCTGCAAATGACATGATTTCATTTCATTCTTCATTTGATGATTTCATTCTTTGTTTTTTATGGTCAAATAGGATTACATTATGGATATACATCACACTTTTAAAAAATCTATTTGTCTGTTGATGGACAATATGGTTGATTCCACATCTTGGGTATTGTGAAAAGTGCTGCAATAAACACAGGGTGCAGGTGGTCTTTCGATGTGCTGATTTCCTTTTTTTGTTACTGTTTTTATTTTTGTTTTTAGGATAAATACCTGCTAATGGGTATGGCTAGACCATATGGCTGCTCTATTTTTAGTTTTTAAAGAGTTTCCAAGGGCCCTTAGTAGTAGTTAGTCCTAGTTCCCCAAGAGCTCAAAATTTTCAAAAAATGAAAAAATGATTCTGCATTCATCAAACTATAACTTGTCATTCTCCCCTCTTCACTCAAAATATGATTTTAGTTGTTATATATATTTTTTATGCTTCCTGGCTCTTTTCATTTGGTATGTTTATCAGCAACGGAAACAAAGTGATTTTTTAAAACATATACATGTGTTTATTAGGTTTTCATTTTTTGCCTTCACAAAATTAAAAAGGCTTAAAATTTAATAACAATAACAATGTTTAAGATAAGGACTAGAAACAAAAACCTTGTAAAGAATGAACGAACATAAATACATTCAGAAAATAAATCAGAGAATTGCTGCATTGAAATATTAAGCAATAATAATAATAATGCCAAGAAAGTAACATTCATATTGTCAGATAGAGTAGGTCTATCATAGAAGGCTTTGACTCTGAGGTTCAGTGTGGAGTCATCAGTTAACTTCTTCTTCTTTTTTTTTAAGTATCAAAAAATAGACAACTAATATTTATACATGAAAGTAAAAGATAATTTCAAAAAAAGATCATGCCAAATCTTATAGACAATAGAAAAGGAAAAAATACTTCAAAATCATTTTACTTGATCTGGGTACACCTGATATTAAAATTGGAGAGAATATATTATTATAAAGGGGAAATTACAAACATATTTCATTTATAAATGAGGATGCAATATCCCAAACAACGTATGAACAAGTTAAATTAAAAATTAATGTTTAAGTAATGTATTTTGGTCAAAATTAAATTCAATTTGTGTGAGAATTAGTCACTATTTTCTGTTCTTGTCTTTTTTTTCCTTTTCCTTTCCCTCACCCCTTCCTTCTTTCTCTCTCTGTCTGCTCGCCCTTTCCCCCATGCCCCACTGTGTCATTAATTGTCATTAATTGTTCTCATATCAAAATTGAATGCATAGGATTCATACTTCTCCATTCCTGTGATGCTTCACTAAGAATAATGTGTTCCACCTCCATCCAGGTTAGTACAAATGCTGCAAAATCTCCATTTTTTTTATGGCCAAATAATATTCTATGGTATACATATACCACAGCTTGCCAATCCATTCCTGGATTGAAGGACATTTGGGTTGTTGCCACATTTTGGCAATTGTAAATTTGGCTGCGATAAACAGCCTAGTACAAGTGTCTTTATAAAAAAAGTTTTTTTTTTTTTTTTTCCTGGATAGATGCCCAGTAATGGGATTGCAAGATCAAATGGGAGGTCTAGGTTGAGTTCTTGGAGGTTTCTCCATACTTCCTTCCAAAAAGGTTGTTTAGTTTGCAGTCCCACCAGCAGTATAAAAGTGTTCCTTTCTCTCCACATCCACACCAGCATCTGCACGGAAATAAAGTGATTTTGAAAGCCCTGCTATTTGAGGTAGTGAAGGCGAAAATCAGCTCCTGTCTTAGATAAGAACTGCGAACAGTGCTTATAGGGCAAGCTTTGAACATTTTGATTTTTGATAAAGGATTATTCATAATTTAACCCAAAGGCAGTTTGGGGTTTAATAGAAAAATTTAAACTGTGGCTAACATTCTGGCCCTGTCATTTAAGATTTAGGATTATCTAACTTCTCTGAGAATGTCCTTAATTTAAAAACCAAAGATAATGAACCTGGTAAGGTTGACGTGATGTTTGAATGACATAAAAGAAAAGTATTTTAAATATCACATGATATGATGCAAATATGAGTTACGCTGTCAAGACATCTGCTATCAAAGTTATCACTTATGAACGAAGAAAATATTTTAATGGATATTTCTTGAATGGCAAGGTCATTATATTGAAATAATAAGCAACAGAGGACAATTTCAGAAATAATTTTTAACAGCTCAATTTTTTCCTGGAAATGTACTATTGTCCTGGGAATATTGCTGGATTCAAAAGCTGCACACTCCTGCATGGCATTTAATTAAAATACAGACTGAACATGCTGGGTGAAGAATTTTAAACAGTCTTGTTCAGGATGAAATATGCTCAGTGTCAGCACATCATGTCTCTTTTCTCTAATCATTTTCCTGTCGGGATGAGTTTGACAGTCAATCTGTGAAAAGATAGACTGAGAGTTTGTAGCTTTTGATATACTTCTTAATATTCTATGCTTACTTTGTGATCAATTTATAATTATTGTTTGTCTTATTTGCAGTAGTCTAAGAGATAAGTATTTGAAAATATTCATAAAAACCTTTGTGCCAATCTCTGTAAGCTTGAGTTCTGAAGTGTCTAATGACTTAAAATAGGATAACAGAACCTAAAAACATATTTCTTTCAGAAGTAATGTTCTTTAAAAGCCTCCACCCACGTAAGCAAAGTACCTATATACTCGAGTCTAAGCCGAGTTTTTTTCAGCTTATACTCCAGTATATATGGTAAAATGGATAGATAGAAAGAATATTTTTTCTTACATATTAAAGATTTGCTGGATTGTCAAGTATGTACATCAATCACTGCTATTAATAAAACAGTACAGATAAGTTTACAATGAGTCTCTATAATTTTTTTTTGTTTCTACACAACAATGCGGAAATTAGAATTTAAGAGTCAGATTGTGACCAAGACCATTTGGAATTCCTAGGATTTCCCAGAAGAAGGGGTAAAACTAACTTTGTGGGTCCTGATGTTGGTATAATTTCTTTTAGGAAAAAAAATATCATCAATTCGAATGTATGTAAGAAGGTGAATATTTGTTTTTAAGAGACCAAAGCAAGGGAGGGGGCCCTTTCTACCTCAGCTTTAGAGCTACCTGCCTGCCCCAGAGGACTAAGGAGGGGGCTCCTTCCAGGGACCTCTGCTTTCTCCCTCCCCCACCTCCCACCCCGCCTTGGTGTAAAGCACCCAGGGGGCTACCCTGGAGAGACAGACAAATGCCATGGTCATGATCCCAGAGCTCAAGAGTGTTTTGATTCAAAGAGCCAGCTCTCTTGCTGAAGCCAATGTTTCTAAGATTTCAGACTATAGTTGGGAACAGAGGCCAAATAAAGATTCACACTAACTGCAAAAATAGAACTTGGATCCGAGAGACATTCCATGGTTTTGCTCTTTCAGTGCAGACAGGAAAATCTGGCTGCCCACAGGTTTACCACCAATCTTGAGCTAGTTCCTGTATCGTGTGCAAATGTGACGGTGCTAGAAGGACCTCGAGGTGGCTGTGGGAGACGAGCCTGTGGGCACCTGGTCTCTAAGGGCATCAAACAGACCTTTTTTGGAAATGATGTCTGCCTCATTGGATGTATTAACTTTCACTCCAGCTGTGAAGCAAGGGAGATTTGGAGAGCTATTTGGGTGACAGATTGCACAGCTGGATGACATTTCTTTTCTGTCTGAGTGACAACATGCTGAGTGATGGTCTGATTTTGCAACAATGGCTGGGGAGCTCTAAACAGCAGGCTAGTCCCTTTGAAACATGTATAAGTGTTTTAGATATAAAATGACAGGGGTTATATAATAAAAGGAGAGAGTAAAACTACAAATGTATACATTTTGCTGAATGTGTTTTTCTTGGAGTTCATTTATTTCCTGTCAAATTCTGGTGGCAGAATCTCCAAAGTATAGATGTGAAGAATCTATTCAGTATGAAAGTAAAATTATGATTTGGAAAAAAAGAATTTAGTATTAATTTATTTTTTTTGTTTTGATTTGATCTTATAGTTCTTCCCACCTGAATTCTGGCCTTTACAAAGAGAACTTGTGAATAACTTGTCATTATTTCATTAGAATCACCCATTCAGCATGACTTGGGGCTATGATGGGCATTGTATAAAGAGGAAAACAAAAAGATAAATTAAGCCAAGATTGTCTTTCCACACCTTCATTGTCCACATGAGTGTCTTTGTTCCTCTCTCCAGGTTTCCACCCCTGCCTGGCGTTGCCTTTCCCTTGCCTCTACTACCTCCTACTTGTCAAGAGGGCATTTGTTTACTGATAGGGTATTCGTTCACGGAACAGTGAGCCCCGTTTTCCAAGGTGACACCCAATAAAATTGTCAAAGTTTTCCAGCAAGGTAAGATGGACTGTTCTGTATCTGGGATAACAAGCAGCAGGATTTGAGTCTGGGGAGGATGCCCTTAGCTCCTTCTCAGGAGAACCACGGGGCTAGCCTCCTACCCACTCCCTGGTTAGACCACTTTCTAGAGGAAATAATCTAAGATAAGCAATAAAGTAAACTCAGCAGAGATAGAGGCAGGCAGGCTCAAAGTCAACTGAAAAATCAGACCATCAGCGTTACTTTTGTCAAACCGAGGATTTTCTTCATCAAAAAACTGAGCCTTAGAGAAGGTAAGTGAATTGTATGTCATTGTTCAGCTACTATATTTGGGAGAAGAATTTGGTAGAAGAATTCAGGTCTCATAAAATTTCTAGTCCAGTGCTACTTTTACCGGCTATATCAAGCCACCTGTAAAAAACACGTAAACCCAATAAAACCTAATGAAGTGGAGCATATAAAAATGTTTTTATTTTTCATATGAAGTAACATCATGAGACCAGAGTCAGGTTTTATCAATGTGTTGTCAGGAAAGTGGAGAGAGAGAAGAGAAATGGGTAAAGTTTTAAACTGCAGTGGGGTGGTCCTTCCTGGAACCAGGGTGGTAATGGTATGGAGGAAATCGGAGCGAATACAGATGGAAGGGAGATGGCCTGTTCCCCTGTCGTTCCAATCCCAACCTTCTTCCCTTCCTTGGCCAATGTCAGTCAAGGACATAGCCAGAAGTCATGCTGCATATATACCTTTTCCATTTTATCAATTTTCAACTGCAAGAATTAATAGTCAAAGACTCATGAAACACATTTATGGGGACGTATCAGGGAAGGAGGCCTGGGGCTGGACTTGGTGCCAGCAGGGAGACACATTTGTCTGATAGGTGCCTCTGGAGTGACTCTTAATAGAGACAGACATAGTGAGTGTGACTGTTCATACCATACTTGTCTCTAACCTCAGCCCATGAGTTGCAGCCCGTGCTGGTGTTTCTGTGTGTGCTGGCTGGATTGCTGGCTGCTGGTCTCTGTCTCTTTCTCCCTGAGGGCTTTGTCTGGCTGCTAAAACCCAGTTTGCACCCTAGATGGTGGGCAGACATGGGGAGCACCCTTCAGCACAGACACAACACGTGCCCTGCCCCCAAGGCACCTGCCGCCCGTCAGTCTGCGGTCTCTCCATGGTGCAGTTGGCTGGGTAAGGGGCTCTTACTGGCAGCTTTCTTCCTGTCTCACTTCCCAACCCCTTGCGGATGCTTCCCTCGCCTCTCAAACGATGCACATGCACACCAATTCTTGTCACATGGTCTACTTTGGAGCAAACCCAGATGGAGAGACTCATATCACTTACTATGTTAGCACTAGAGCCTTGTAACAAACTTCACCTAGTCAGGCATTCAGTTGTAAAAAATAGCAAATGTAACCTCAGTAACTGAAAAGAATGGGGGTTGTCTTCTGTTACGAGAATTCCAGAGGGAGGCAGTTGCTATGGTAGGTCCAGCTATTCACTGACCCTACCAGGGTCAGAAAGCCAGCTCCTTTCTGTCTCATCATCTCTGTTGTCACATCATCTCTGTTGTGCCTCAAAAACAAAAGCCATAATCCATGCAGAAGGAAGGGAAGAAAGTCCAGCGTTCTTTGCTACACAGCCTTGTCTTTTTAGGCTTTTCTATGGTGACGCTGAGCTGTGTCACCTGCCAATCCTCAGACCTATCACCTCCGAAATGGATGAGATTAGAATGCCTCGTCTGCATCCACTGTGGTTCCCCCGGCAGAGGACCCTATCTGAGCAAACGGGGCTGCTGGTAGCTCGGAGGAAGGAGTGGGAGTGACTGAACAATAGACAATGCCACACCCCCCTCCAAAGGCCACACTGCCTGGCAACATCATCATAGACATTTCAGCTTCTGGTTTCCACGTGCCCTGCTGCAAACTGGTGGCACATTTACAGACTATACTCAGGGCTGATGGGGATATGGAGGCCGAAAGGAGTAGCTTTAATGTACTGCTCTTAAAAGCCTATTTTCTGTAACCTTTTATTGAGTCTCAGATAACTTCAGAAACTATGTTGCTCATTCAATCTAGGCAAATAAAATTCTTTTCATAACCTAAACCCTGTAAGCCATGCCAGTTAACTGCTGCTTGTAAACGGGCTTCTGCTTAGAGAAGAGCATTGACCTTCCAGTTTGAAAAGAGGATAGAATTCCAAACAGTAAAGCTATTTAGAGCAAACTTGGTTAGTGACATTGAAGGCCAGTAACAGTCACAAAAACAAAATCTGGGCTTTTGTTTAGTTATCTCCAGCACGTCCTGGCCAGGATATAGGTAAGAGGTCCCTTGGGAAGTACGGGCTTCTAGAATTGAACTCTGGCTCCTGTGGGAGGCAGAAGCATGAATCTTAAAACACTGTATATTTGTTAATTGGTTGTCAAAAAGAGTATATTCACATTGGCATCTGCAAGCTCTAAAGAAATATAAAATGTGCTTCTTTTTCTAGAAACAACAGTCTCACACGTTTTCTGTCTTCCCATTAGCCAAAGGAGAAATTAATAAATCAATGACTCTGTTGGAGCTCTAATCTTAAAATAAACCATACAAGATTTTTTTTTCAAGGAGACGAAACGTCCTTGATCTAAGCAGAATCTACTCCCTTGAGGGCCAGAACACAGGCCTTTGCCAATCCTGTGGCAAATGGGAAGTGTCACTCCTGCTTTCCAGAGAGCAATGCAGGCAATTTAAGGAACTAGTGTGAGTGGGAACACCCCGGACTCAAATGAGAATCTACTCTGCTCTATGAAGTGTTATGAAACAGATATGGTTAATTCCAACAATCCAGTGTTTTGTAGGTTAGAAATCTGCTTGATTCCTCTTGGAAAGTTAAAGACGATCCAGAAACATCCTGTGCTGCTGCGTCTTTAAGCCCCAGGCCTGGTCTCAGGTGCTTCAGGGGGGTTAATTCTTTTTTTTTTTTTTTTTTTTTTTTTTGCAGTTTTTGGCCTGGCCTGGGTTTGAACCTGGTATATGGGGCCGGCACTCTACTCCTTTGAGCCACAGGCGCTGCCCAGGGGTGTTAATTCTTAACCTTCACAACAGTCCATAAGGTGAGGCTCTCTTCACCACTCCATGTTTACAGATGGGGAAGAGGAGACACAAAATGTTTAAACCACGTGTCCAACATCAAGGCCAGTGTGTGAAAGAAGCAGAATTCATGTCTCTGCCCTTGCACTCAACAGGCAATATTTTTTTTTGGCATGCTGTCAACCCACAGACGTGTCAAGTATTAGACCAGGAGCTCCTTCAAAATACTTGCCTGACAAAAAGCTGCTGGTTTTGTACAAAACAGTGTGTCATTTACTGAATCTGACAGAAATCGTGTTCCTACAGAAGTAATAATTCTGCGTGTTCCATAAAATAATCATTCTCCATCAGAGTGGTTTATAAGGCCATCAAAGGATAACTCTGTGAATCCTTGTATTTCTTGATTTTTTTAAATTGAATAATAATAATTATACAGAATCTCTGTATTTCTCATTGCTCAAATCTCAGCAATTTCTGAGACATTAGTGAAAGTAACCTTGAGAAGCCAAGCCCTGGAGACATGCTCAGGCAAATGTGTCTCATCATCCAGTGATGTAAGGCTTTGACCTCAACTGCGATGGGGGCCTCAGAGATATTTTATTACCTTAAAAAGAAAGCAGTGCTTTTATTTGAAAATTTGGAACAATGTACTATTTTGTTATATAATTATGGTACATAGTATACTTTTATGCTAGAAGTAAATTATAGTTAAAATAGGACAACTTTATATTTTTTACAAATGTGAAATTAAGATGAATCAATTGAATAATGTTCAATAGTCTGAGATCAAAAAAGGAGGAGGAAAGAGGGCACAGATGACAGAAGGGGGAGGGATTCTGGATGGATGGGGGATGAAAATATGATACTAGAAAGGAAATAAGTTAATTGGGCTACTGCAATTTGTTTTGGCTATTTTGAACATAAAGACAGGTTCTGGAAACACAGTGATCAACCTCAGATGCACCTCACTGACCCACTGTCCGTAGCCCATCTCTGTAGGATCTGCATGGTAGCTCCTGGTGCTAGGAGATGTCCCCCGGAGCCAGCATGGGACTTTCTCCCCGAGGGTCAGGATGGAGGCTCTAAACCCTTCTGAGGAAGCCTCAGGGCAAGAATTAGAACCAGAGGTCCTGGGAAATTCACGTACCCCCAAGAGTAAAACTGGCATCAATACTTTGTGAGTCTATTTGTTCTTTCTGATTCCAAAGAAGTAGAAAGAAAAGTGATGATTTGGCTTGGCCTCTACCATGTGAAGAGCTCATGGAGGAGTGGGCCTTCCTCCCAGCTCCCCAACTTGTCCCTAGAGTCAGAAAACGCTTTGCCACAGGGTGGACCACCCGCCTTGTGGACATCAAGCCCAAGCCTGCATGAGTCAACAGTAACAGGAAAGGCAAGAATACAGCTGTGTGGGTCTCTCCATCAGAAAAGGGTCAAACCACAGGGAGGAGCCCAGAGGAGGAGGGTGGCTGAGGACACCTGCCAAGTTGGAGCTGTGAGTCCATCCCAAAGGTTTCCTGGAACTAAAAATACCAAACTTGATTCTTCTAACAAAAAAGCAACAGGTGAACTGAAGGAAAAGATGGAATCTGTTGATATTATGTACCAGGCACTATTCTAAGCCACAATCCATTTAATACATTAATGACCATAAGTAGAGTACAAGAAACTAGTCAAAGCACGGGGCACAATGCACAGAAAGAAAAGACGAGGAACACACATACAGGTCCGGAGATTCAGCATGAGAGTAATAGGCTTTCCACAAAGGGACATGTGTAAAAAGTGAATGAGTGGCAATGATTTTTCAGATAATAGATGAAAACTTTCCTAGACTAAACATAAACCTGAATCTGTAGTTGGAAAAGAGATACAACATTCCAAGCAGGTTTGGTGAGAAAAATAAAGCAGCGTATGTGGGCATACCACAGTAAAATTCTTGTAGTACAATAAGGAAAAGAAATAAATTTATGCTTTCAAAGAGAAAAAATGAGATACTTCAAAAAAGAAAAAGAATTAAAGTTACCCATAGGACAGTGTATTACAGGAATTAAGAAGAATGATTTGAGGCACACAGTCTAGTTGTGATTTCACATTTCTTCATGTAATGCCTATGTCTTGAGTAGATGACTTAACTGTCTTTTAGTTTATTCATACACAAAGTAGTGATACTGATATCAATTAATCCATAAATGAGGAATACAAAGCTCAGGCCAGTGCCTGATCACACTCCCGCTGTGGGAAGACAGAATAAAATCATCTATATCAAAAGCACTCAACTCAGGGGTCCTGGACCCGGCCCTATTCTCCTCTGACCTGGTGACAGGTATCTGTGGCCAGGTAAGGATTCAGGGAGCATGTCACCAAAGACCCTATCTGAGAGTATTTTAAAAAATGCATCTTCCTCTTTCTAAAACAAGATGAAGAGAGGAAACAGAATTCTCTTTCCTCATAGATCTGCACAAGAAGGCCTAGGCCCCAAGCTTTCCAGGGCACCTCAGATCACAAAGAGACTAAAAATAAATTCACTAAAGAACACTTGATATGCCTAGATCAAAATATTCCTCCGTATTAGAGACAACTCTCATATGTGAAGCAAAACCCACCACTGCAGACGTCCAGATAGACAGGGAAACAGCCACGTGTGAGTGTGGCTTCCACTCCACTCATCTCCCCAGGTTTGTCTGCTGGAGGGGCCTGGAAGTAAAGACATTCCAATTTCAATAAGGGCACTGAATCTTTGTTACTAAATGCTTTTCCCATTAAGAGGAAGTTGGGCTCCTTTGGATAATATCTGATTTTAGGGCTGATTTTAACATGTGGCAGGAAAAGCACAGAATGAACCAAAAAATGAAACATGTCAAAGGAATACAGGAGGTGGCTGCAGGAGAGGGGCCTAATGTGCTCTCAGGGAGAAACCCCCTTCATTTGTTCTCTAGAGAGCCTGGCTCCATTCCCTGAAAACCCTTATTTCCGACCATGTGTCCAGGCCCACATGGGCAGGAGGAAGCAAGCTCTCAGCAGGAGTGCAGTGCTGCTGTGCCTGTGTTCTGCAGTGGAAGTTTGCAGTCCCAAGGGTTTTAAAGCTTGAAGAATCAACAGATTCAGTGTCTTTGGTGGTAAAGATCCTTCAGAAGAAATAATACAGCAGGCTACTGTTTGCGTCTAGTAAGCCACATGCACCACTCACCACATCTCAGTTCTCTCCTGAAGGCAGCTCATCAGTCTGCCTTTATTTTTTCAGGCTTTTGCTTCTCAGATTCTGAAGGGGTTAGCTTTCCCTCCTTGTGAAATTTTACATGTGTCCAACTGTGATTTAGAATTGGCCAATGTTTGCATAAGGTCCTTTATTGTTTGTTTTATAACACTTTGCTCAAAGTAATAAGAAAAGCCCTACACCTTGTCAGTCTTTCCAAGCACTTCTCTTAATGTTGTACAGTCAGTAGGCATGTGATCTGTTTGCCTTATGACACAGGACAATTTACCAAATATTTTGCTTCTGTTTAATGCTGGCCACCATTTATTCCAGCTTGTGTTATCTATTTCTTCACTGTCTACACTTGACCTCTAAGTCCGTGTCACTTGTTTTTTTAGCTATAGTATCACCTCATGTTAAGGTCCGACTTCCTGTGCTAACCAGGACAGCAGAAAGGAACACTGTTAGCCTCTCATGCTGAAAGCCATGGTGCACCTGGTGTCCTGGTGAGTGGAGCCTTCCGGCCTCCACAGTAATTTCAAGCCTCAGACTCCTCTTAGGCTTCTAGAGCAGTGTTTCTCAATCTTCTTTTATCCCATGGTGCACTTGAACCTATCTATAATTAATCTTCTGTGGCACACTTAAGTAATGTTGATTAGAAAAGAGAGTCAAGACAAAGAATATACTTACTGTTCTCTGAACTTCTTTTGAAAATAATTTATTTAATTATCTTTAAAATATTTTGTGGCACACCTGAGATTCTCTCATGGCATACCAGTTGAAAATTCCTACTCTCAAGACTACATGTCCTCACCCCAACCAATGGATGGTAAAACAAGAGCATGAAACCTACGAGTGACACAGGTCACTTCCACTCACATCCCAGAGGTGAGCAGCCAACCCCCTCAGTGAGCAGCTGAGTGGCAACGGGGAAGTCCAGAAGAGGAGAAGCAAGCCGTACTGGGAGCGGCTCCCTCTACCTGCGTTGTCAATAAATACAGTTCAACCAGCTGCACAAAACCTGATCCACTTGTCCTCTTTCACTCCTAACCTGGGTCAAATTAAACTTTCTTCTGTGTAAGAAAGTCAAGTTCCTAAAGTGAAAAATCAGTATTTTTTAAGTGTAAGGCTTTGCTTCTTCTAAACTTTGTTGTGACAGTGGCATCTCTATAATATGGGAATGGTTTAAGGAACATGTGGTATTGAGTGAAACTTCATGATGGAAAGCAGAAATATGGCAACTGGGATTCACATGTGATTGGTAGAATCCCCTCCACTGTGTTAGTCTGTTGTGCTTCTTAGAATAGTGTGATATTTGTGCTCAGGTAAAGAAAATGGTTAAGAAAACTGTGGTTAGGCCACTGTCATGTTTCCCGGAAGGCAGCAGAGTGGTGGTTGATATCTTATGGGTGGGACCAGGTCCACCAAGTAGATGAGCTGAAGTCCTACCCTCCAGTACCTTGGAATTTCACTTTATCTGCAGATGCCATCAGTTAAGATGAGGCTGTGAGAGGGGCCTCATCCAGGATGAACAGAGTCCTGGTGGTCAGATAACATGAAGACAGACACATTAGGAAAGGTCTGGTGATGACAGAGGCAAAGCTGGAGAGACACAGTTATAAGCCAAGGAAGGCCAAACATGGGTGGTCACCATGAGAAGCCAGGAAGAGGCAAAGGAGGGTTCTCTCCAGCATCTCAGAAGGAACCTTGTTCTGCTGATACCCAGACTCTGGACTTCCAGCCTCCAGAACTGGGAGAAAGTTCTTGTGTCTGTCCTGTCTCTTTAAACCCTCCAGTTTCAGTACTTTCTTATTGCAGCCCCAGGAACCAATGCAAGGTACAGAGGTCACTGGTTGAGCAGATCTGGGTATGGGCACCACCTGTCACAGCAGCCACCCATGGAGTTCCAGGAAAGGTGTTCTGCCTCCCTCACAGGACACGTTTCCTAAACTATAAAATGAGAGAGGACATGTCCACCTTTTAGGACTGTTAGGAGAACTTAACAATCTTTAGCACAAGTCCTGACACACTGTAAATGGTAGGTGCAGGGGCAAGTATTACCAGGTACCATTTATGGAGTATTGAGTGTGATGAGGGGTAAACTTTCAGATGTCATTGCTGCAGCTCCAGGCCCAACAAAGCATTTTCTCAGCATAGCATACTTCATATTTCAGACAACCATGATTCCATGATCAGACAATGATCTGTTTAGCTTTGGCCTCAGAACAGGAAAACTCTGCTATGAGAAAAAAATCAACGATATATTCACAATGATATATTCAATTTGTTGGTGTAAGTAACGTGCATTGAGCACTTAGCCCACGTAGTCCCTGCCACTGTGCCAAGCCCAGGCTGTGTTGTGGGAGTAAGGGAAAGTCCTTTTACAGTTAATTTACAGGCAAGGTCTAGTAATGAGTCTTTCGAAGGCAGTGTGGCCAGCATGCTCAGGGAACTTGCAACAGCAGCCTGGAGCCAGGGAGAGCTGGAGAGTATGCTGTCCTAGCTGAGGTATGGGATGTAGGAGTTTCAAGCAGAGGGCACAAACCAGCTGCAAAGGCTCTGTACCAGGTTGGGGAGCTCTCAGTAGGGAGAGCTCTGTGCTTGCCTCTGTGTATTCCTGTGTGTTTTGTGATATGATTTCCCTGGTATCGGAAACTTTAACTCAGTGGTTCTCAACCTTCCTAATGCCATGAACCTTTAATACAGTCCAAAGGGGTTGCAACCTACAGGTTGAGAACTGCTGCTTTAACTCATCTAACACTCAATTGAGTGTTGCTTTTCAATCTTGCCACTTATTCTGGTCTTGATTTTTTTCAAAAAATGCTTTTACCATAATTTTTCAGTTGAAAAATCATCAATTCTGGAAAGATGGCCCACCAGTAGCAACCCTCTGCAGAGGCTCCTCCTGACCAGAGGGAGAAAAACTGGACAGAATCCAATTCTATGAAACCAAAGGTGGGGAGTTGAGCCAAGAACGAAGTTCAGCAAGGTGTGACTCTAAGGAAGAGCATTCAAGAAAACAAATTACACCCTATCGTCTAGTGGACAGGAGACCCCTCCCCCAAGCGGGCTTTCTGCCAGCGATCAGGGAACAAAGACCTCTCATTTTACCTCACTGGAGAGAGCCACTAAACACCAAGTTTCCTCCTAAAGGGAGGTCCCATTTATGAACCTAGATACCACCCCACTTGGCATAAAATTGAGCAAATATTTTCCCTGCAATTTTGAACTTCCAGTCCACCCTAACGCCCTCACACAGCAGTCTGAAGTTATGCCTCTGAAGAATCCAGGGTGTTTGGTCTTTTCCTGAGTGATCTGACATAGTGTGGACCACTGAACATCAGGATGGAATCTGTGATTAGTGGTGAAGAAAGGGATACTTGGTGGGAAGAAGAGAAGTCCCCTGATTATGACTTTGCCTGGCCAACGGTGATGTTGACCCTCAGTTTGGGCCATGTCTGGTGGAAGGGAGTGCAGAACTCCAGGCTCTGATGGTGCCTGCAAGCAGGAGAGTTGTTGCCTGGTGTGAACTGAGCTTGGAGGGTATGTGTGAGGATCCCTGGCTCCAACTGAGCCTGCGAGTAGAGACTCAGATGCCAGTGTGGACTGAGTTCAGCTTGCAGGGGTGAAAATACCTGGCTCCACCTAAGCTAGCAAGCAGAGGCTTGCCAGGTACAGACTGAGTCCAGCTGGCAAGGGTGTGAGCCCCTGGCTCCAACTGAGCTGGTGAGCAGAGGCATGAATGCCCCGAGTGAACTGAGCCCAGGGTGAGATCCCGGACACCTGGCTTTGATTGTACCTGGGGGCAGGGGCATTTGACAGGCAATTGGTGGCTGGCTCACCAGAGGGATAGGGGCACAGAACTGACTGAGGATTTCTATCTGCAGTTGGAGACCCTTGGATCCCTCTCTGTTGAGCAAGGTTTATACTGCCTGAGAGAATTTGATTGGAACCCA
This sequence comes from Loris lydekkerianus, assembly GCA_963574355.1. Classification (NCBI taxonomy): domain Eukaryota; kingdom Metazoa; phylum Chordata; class Mammalia; order Primates; family Lorisidae; genus Loris; species Loris lydekkerianus. Next base: position 82,253 of record CAUYPK010028035.1, read on the forward strand.
CATCTGGAGCTGTCCACCCAGGGACCTGCTGAGGTTGACCTTCAAAGTTCTGTACTGGAAAAGAACTGAATGGTGGAGGCAGGGTGCTGCAGCTGTCTGTATTTCTCCCCAGCTGAGATTTAAACCTAATACCGTGACTTCTTAGGCTAGGATAGAGGTTGGCTGATTTCAAAACAGAGCCAGCTTGCACCATCTCACCAAGTAGGTCCTCAGCATCTGTGGCCAAAACTCTGAAAGGGGTCTTTGTAAGGTTGTAGGGGTTATGCCACAATTACAAAGCCTCGTGATTTGGTAAGGGGCTGATTAACTCTACTCCCTTGGACCCCCAATTCAATCTCACTCTACCAGTTTTAATAACTTAATGGTGGAAAATAAACATGGGGTGGAACCAATGGAATAACTCTAGCAACATGAATAACCAGAGTATATTCTCCCCCACTGCCACCAATGAATGACATAGGAGATACAATTGAAGATGCCATGCATAGACAAATGGCTGAAATCTCAGAAATTGAATTCAGAATATTGATGGTGAATAAGATGAATAGAATAGAAGAAAAATTAGAAATTAAAATCCAGAGAGTAGTTCTAAAGTTGTCTCAAGAAATTAATGATCAAAGATATGGACACAATGAAAAAAGAGGTAGCAGAGCTCAAAGCAATGAAAAAGTTATTCAAGGAGTTATGAAATATAGTAGAATCCCTCAGTAATAGAGTTGACTGGGCAGAAGAAAGGATCTCTGAAATTGAAGATAAAGCTTTTGAACGTTCCCAAATGCTCAAAGACACAGACAAATGGAGATCACTCCAAATGTGGGATCACTCCAAAAGATCAAACATCATCTTATAGGAATTCCTGAAGGAGAAGAGGATGGTCCTAAAGGTACAGATGCTCTACTCCAAGAGATTATGGAGGATAATTTCCCAAGCATGGAAAGAGATACAGAAATTTAGATAGTAGACAGTTTCACAACCCCAGCAAGGCTCAATCCAAATAAAGCATCTTCTAGATACATTGTGATTAACTTTGCCAAAGTTAAGACAAAGGAGAAAATTCTGCAAGCAGCCAGATGTAAGAAAAGCATTACCTACAAAGGGAGAAATATCAGAATGACTGCATATCTCTCAGCCAAAGCTGTTCAAGCCAGAAGAGCATGGTCATTGACCTTCAATATCCTAAAACAATACAACTTCTAGCCCAGGATCCTGTATCCAGCTAAACCGAGTTTCATTGTGATGGAGAAATCAAATACTTTACTGACATACACATGTTTGAAGAAATTTCTGACATACACATGTTGAAGAAATAAGTAAACAAGCTCTCCAGGATATTCTCAGACCCATCTTCCACAATGACCAGCACAATGCTCTACCTCCAAAGTAAACTCACCCAGAAATTTTTGAACAAAACCCAACCTCCACAGTGGTGAAAGGATTAAAGATATCCACTAGACATTTGGAAAACATGACACTCAAAACACTACCATGCTTATCAATTCTCTCAATTAATGTGAATGGTTTAAATTGTCCTCTAAAGAGTCACAGGCTGGCTGACTGGATGCATAAACTCAGACAAGATATCAACTGAATACAAGAATATCATCTTACCTTAAGGGATAAAAATAGACTCAGGGTGAAGGGGCAGACATCTATAATACAGGCAAATGGAAATCAGAAAAAAGCAGGGGTTGCAATTTTATTTGTAGATCCAATTGCCTTTAAACTAACAAAGGTAAAGAAAGATAAGGAAGGTCACTACATATTCGTCAAGGGAAACACCCAACATGAAGAGATTTTGATAATTAACATTTATGTACCCTACCAGAATGCTCCTCAATTTATAAAGCAGAACAACTTGATATCTTCCTGCACTATAATAGTTAGAGATTTTCACACCCCTTTGACAGTTTTGGATAGATCTCCCAAGAAGAAACTAACCAAAGAAATAATAGGCTTAAACCTGACCCTAGAACAAATGGACTTAACAGACCTCTACAGAATATATCATCCTAATAAAACAGAACAGACATTCTTCTCATCAGCCCACAGATCATCCTCCAAAATTGATCATATCTTAGGACACAAGTCTATCCTCAGCAAATTTAAAAGAATAGAAATTATTCCTTGTATCTTTTCAGACCACCATGGAATAAAAGTTGAACTCGACAGCTACAGGAATCTTCATAGTCAAACAAAGTAATGGAAATGAAATAATCTTAGGCTGAATGATAGCTGAGTGAAAGATAAGACTAAGAAGGAAATCACCTAGAGGGAGGGTTAGTAAGGGGACCACACCTATGGAACACAAATGGTATAGAACACAAATGTCTTAATGCTATAATTGGGTAAATGAGGTGAAGGCTATGTTGATTAGTAGAATATAAGCACTCCAATTTGTACAAATAATCAATACATTGAATCCCAAAATGGCATAAATGTATTCATGATCTATGTACAAATGACTTAATGAAAAAAAAAAGAAGGAAATTACCAAATTTTTGGAACAAAATGACAATAAAGACACAAATTATCAAAACCTGTGGGATACTGCAAAGGCACTCCTAAGAGGGAAATTTATAGCATTGGAAGCCTTCATCAAGAAAACAAGAAAGAGAGGAAGCCAACAACTTAATGGATCATCTCAAGCAACTGGAAAAGGAAAAACATTCCAACCCCAAACCCAGCAGAAGAAAATAAATAATCAAAATAAGAGCAGAATTAAATGAAATTGAAAACAAAAGAATCATTGAGAAGATCAACAAAACAAAAAGTTGTTTTTATAAAAAAAATTAATAAAATTGATAAACCTTTGGCCAACCTAACCAGAAACAGAAAATTAAAATCTCTAATATCATCTACCAGAAACAATAAAGGACAAATAAGAACAGACACCTCAGAAATTCAAAAAATCCTCAATGATTACAAAAAACTCTATTCTCAGAAATATGAAAATATGAAGGAAATAGACCTATACTTGGAAGCATGTCACCTTCCTAGACTCAACCAGAAAGAATTAGAAATTCTGAATAGACTTATATCAATCACTGAAATAGCATCAACTATACAAAATCTTCCAAAAAAGAAAAGTCTGGGACCAGATGGCTTCACATCCAAAAATGAATATACAACCTTTTCCCAAACATAGAAAAAGAAGGAATAGTTCCCAACACATTCTATGAAGCAACTATCACTCTGATCCCCAAACCAGGAAAGGATACAAAAAAGAAAAAAAAATTATAGACCAATATCATTAATGAATATTGATGCAAAAATATTCAATAAGATCTTAGCAAACAGAATTCAACAATACATCAAAAAAATTGTGCACCATAATCAAGTTGGTTTTATTTCAGGGTTGCAAGGTTGGTTCAACATATACAAATCTATAAATATAATGCATCACATACCGTATATACTCGAGTATAAGCTGAGTTTTTTCCGGCACAAAATTTGTGCCGAAAAACCCGAACTTGACTTATACTCGGGTCATACAGGTTATTTGATTCGGTGCGCGCACCTAATCAAATGCACGTAGTCTCCAGTCGTCTTCTGCCGTCTGCTTGAGGGGGCGGTGCTTCAGCTCAGTCCACAAGTCTCGGCTGAGCTGAAGAGGTAGGCGGCTGAACTGAACTGTATTCCACTGAACTATTTAACCCACAATATT
>CAUYPK010028037.1:0-31041 GCA_963574355.1 Loris lydekkerianus
AAAAAAAAAAAAAAATAGCCAGGTGTTGTGGCAGGCACCTGTAGTCCCAGCTACTTGGGAGGCAGAGGCAGGAGAATCATTTGCGCCCAGGAGTTGGAGGTTGCTGTGAGCTGTGATGCCATAGCAGTCTACTCAGGCGACAGCTTGAGGCTCTGTCTCACATACAAAAAAAAAAAAAAAAACATTTATTTTCAAATGTTTTCCCTTTTTGTCTTCTTATTGGTGTCTTTGAAGAGCAAAGTAGTTGTAGTCCCAGGTACGTGGGAGGCTAAAATAGGAAGATTGGTTGAGCTAAGGAGTTTAAGGCTGCGGTGAGCCATTATTTTGTCACTGCCCTCCAGCCTGGGTAACAGAATGAGACCTCACCTTTAGAAACAAAAATAGTGAAATAGTAATAATAGGGGCTGGGTGTGGTGGTTCATGCCTGCAATCCTAGCACTCTGGGAGACCAAGACTGGAGGACTGCTTGAGCTCAGGAGTTCAAGACCTGCCTGAGCAAGAGCAAGATCCTGCCTCTACTAGAAATAGAAAAACTAGCCAGACATTGTGAGTGCCTGTAGTCCCAGCTACTTGGGAGGCTGAGGCAAGAGGATCACTTAAGCCCACGAGTTTGAGGTTGCTGTGAGCTGTGATGCTACAGCACTTTATCCAGAGTGACAGAGTTGAAAGTCTGTTTGAAAAAGAAAAAAAAAAGAAGAAGAAAAATTCTGGTAGTATAAATCTGTGGTCCCAGCTACTCGGGAGGCTGAGGCAGGAGGGTCATTTGAGCCCAGGAGTCTGAGATTGTACTGAGTTATGATGATGCCACTGCACTCTAGCCAGAGCAACCAAGTAGAGTAAGACTATCTCAAAAAAATAAATAAAAGAAAATATATTGACCATACATAAAAGACTTTATTTCTGGACTCTCAGTTCTATTCCATTGATCTATATGTGTATCCTTATACCAGTGCCACATGTTTTTGATTTTTTCTTTGAGACAGAGTCTCACTCTGTGCCCTGAGTAGAGTGCTGTGGCATCCTAGCTCACAGCAACCTCAAGCCATCATTAACCTCAGCAACCTCAATTGAGCTCAAGCCATCCCCTTGCCTCAGCCTCTCAAGTAGCAGAGACTACAGGCACCCGCCACAACACCCAGCTATTTTTAGAGATGAGTCTAGCTCTTCCTCAGGCTGGCCTTAAACTCCTGATTTCAGGTGATCCACCTGCCTCAGCCCCCCAGAGTGCTAAGATTACAGGTGTGAACCACCACACTCTGCCAGCCACCATGCCTGGCCCACTGTTTTCATTTTTGTAGTTTAATGCTACATTTTGAAATTGGGAAGTATAAGTACATTAACTATGTTCTTTTTCAAAGTTGCTTTGAGTATTTGAGGGCCTTTGCATTTCCATATCAATTTTAGGATCAGCTTGTCAATTTCTGTTTAAAAAAAAAAAAAAGGCCTGCTGTTTTGTTGTTGTTTTTTTAAACCACACTGCTCTTTTATTCAATGGAACATCCCCTTGTAGGGCAATGTTAAATCAAACACCGAAAAAAAGCCCAGAGAAATTTCTGCAGATAAACAAGCGAAGAGAATGCGCAGGCTTGACACCTGTAGCTCAGCGGCTAGGGTACTAGCCACATACATCGGAGCTGGCGGGTTCAAACCTGGCCTGGGCCAGCTAAACAACGACAACTACAACCAAAAATAGCTGGGCGTTGTAGCGGGCACCTGTAGTCCCAGCTACTTAGGAGGCTGAGGCAAGAGAATTGCTTGAGCCCAAAAGTTGGAGGTTGCTGTGAGCTGTGATGCCACAGTACTCTACTGAGGGTGACATAGACTCTGTCTCACAAAAAAAAAAAAAAACGCGCAGTATACATTATTATCAACATAATCACACCATGGAGAGGGAGGAGGGGAGTAGAAAGCAGAATGAACAAAGGGCCTCAACCCCCTAGACAATGCAAACATTTAGATGTTTGGAATTAAAATATAACATAAAAGGAAACCTTGCAGGAAGGAGAGGAACAAATGGAATCTGGAGCATCTTGGGTGGTCAGGGAACATGGAAAGAACTCCAGGCAGGCCCAAGGTGGCTCAGGCTATCCCACCTGTTGTTGGCAGGAGTGCCAGGATACACCTAGATCCCAGACATGGAGATTAACCAAACCCATGGCAACTGTACAAGATTTGTTCAACAAGGGTGGCAGAGAGAAAACCCCACACCTAGCCAGGCATGATGGCTCACACCTGTAATCCTAGTGCTCTGGGAGGCTGAGGTGGGTGGATTGTTCAAGCTCACAAGTTCAAGACCAGCCTGAGCAAAAGCAAGACCCTGTCCCTACTAAAAATAGAAAAAACTGAGGCAAGAGGATCCCTTGAGCCCAAGTTTGAGGTCGCTGTGAGCTATGATGCCACAGCTCTCTACCCAGGGTGACAGTTTGAGATTCTGTCTCAAAACAAACAACAACAAAAAACCCCCACACATGATGGGCTTATTTTTATTGTGGTAAAAACACATAGCATACAATTTACCATCTTAACTGTACAGTTAACTGTGCTAACTATATGCACATTGCTGTGCTACAGATCTCTAGAACTTTTTCATCTTGGAGAACTGAATCTCTACACTATTTCTGCTGGGTTCCCCTCACCCTTCACTAACAATCATTGCCAAACTACTGGATTTTTGATAGGGATTGTTTTGAATCTGTTGATCAATTTGGGAAAAATCACCATCTTGACAATATTGAGACTTTTTTCTTTTTTTGAGACAGAGCTTCAAGCTGTTGCCCTGGTAGAATGCTGTGGCATCACAGCTCACAGCAACCTCCAAGTCCTGGGCTCAAGCAATTCTGCCTCCACCTCCCAAGTAGCTGGGACTACAGGCGCCCAGCTATTTTTTTTTTGCTTGCAGTCATCATTGTTTGGTGGGCCTGGGCTGGATTCGAACTCACCAACTCAGGTGTATGTGGCTGGCGCTTTAGCCACTTGAGCCACAGGCACCCAGCCAAGAGACCTTTTTTTTTTTTTTTTTTTGAGACAGAGTCTCACTCTGTTGCCCTGGGTAAAGTGCCATGGCATCATAGCACACAACAACCTCAAACTCTTGGACTTGAGCAATCCTCTTGCCTCAGCCTCCCAAGTAGCTCAGACTACAGGTGCCTGCCACAACGCCCAGCTATTTTTTTCTTTTCTTTTCTTTTTTTTTTTTTGATACAGAGTCTCACCATGCCCCCCTTGGTAGAGTGCTGTGGCATCTCTCAGCAACCTCACAGCAACCTCAAACTCTTGGGCTTAAGCAATTCTCTTGCCTGAGCCTCCCAAGTAGCTGGAACTACAGGCACCAGCCACAATGCCCAGCTATAGTTTGGTTGTAGTTGTTGTTTGGCAGGCTTGGGCTGGGTTCAAACCCTCCAGCTCCAGTGTATATGGCTGGCACCCTAGCCACTGAGCTACAGGTGCAGAGCCTATTTTTTTTCTATTTTTAGTAATAATGGGATCTCACTCTTGTTCAGACTGGGGTCAAACTCCTGAGCTCAAGCAATCCACCTGCCTTGGCGTCTGAAAGTGCTAGGATTACAGGTGTGAGCCACCATGCCTGGAGACAATATTAAGACTTCTAATCCTGGGCAGCGCCTGTGGCTCAGTGGGTAGGGTGCTGGCCCCATATACCGAGGGTGGTGGGTTTGAACCTGGCCCAGACCAAACTGCAACAAAAAATAGCCAGGTGTTGTGGTGGGTGCCTGTAGTCCCAGCAACTTGGGAGGCAGAGGCAAGAGAATTGCCTAAACCCAGGAGTTGGAGGTTGCTGTGAGCTGTGACGCCATAGCACTCTACTCAGAGCAATAAAGTGAGACTGTCTCTAAAAAAAAAAAAAAAAAAAAAAAAGACTTCTAATCCTAAAGGGCTATCCTGCCTCACCTATGCTTAACATTCTAACATCCCTCACCAACAATGATGCCTCATCTCCCAAGTCAGTCCCTAGACAGTTCTTTTTTTTTTTTTTTTTTTTTTTTTGATAAAAAGTCTCACTATGTTGCCCGAAGTAGAGTGCCGCAATGTCACAGCTCACAGCAACCTCCAACTCTTGGGCTTAAGCGATTCTCTTGCCTCAGCCTCCCAAGTAGCTGGGACTACAGGCGCCTGCCACAACACCTGGCTGTTTTTTGTTTTTTTTTTGGTTTTGGTTGCAGTTGTCATTATTGTTTAGCTGGCCCAGGCCCGGCTTGAACCCGCCAGCCTTGGTATATGTGGCCAGCGCCATAGTCACTGAGCTACGGGCGCTGAGCCTGACAGCTTTCCTTTTGACCAGGCCTGGGTCCTGATGTTTATTTGTGAAACTGTACCCCTGCTTTCCCTTTAGTTACCCCCACCCAAAGCTGAGGAGGCCAGCACTGACTTACCTAAAGACCCTCTCTGCCCTGTATCTACAAAGAAAATTTGTCTTGAGGTAGTTGTACAGTAACTTTTTCAAGTATTTAGTTTTAAAACCTATACATGACTGTAGAGCCTATATTCAATCTTGTTTCTGTCTTTAACCACAGTCCTCAAACCCTAAAATTGTACTGCTGGCAATGGCAATTACTGGAGGCTTCTTTATCTTCTTTTGTCTTGAAACACCGTGCATACGGCAACTCTTCATTGCCACTGCTCATGTCAACTCTGGCACTCCCACTTAGAACTGTACGTGCATATTTGCGTCCATATCTGCTGAAATGCAGTTCTTATGAATATGTGGCTTGTATCTTGAGTCTTCTAAAGTTACTTTTCATTGCTTTGTAAACAGCCTAAAATGATTAATTTGTGTGTGGGGGAGTGTTCCTTCTAACATTTTCATTTAAAAGGAGGACATTGTGTTATGTTTCAAAGTAAATAAATTTAGTTAAAATGGTGACATTCATTTCATCCTTGGTTGATAGCGGATGTTTAGCAGTTACAGTACTTTTATATCTGGCTTAGCATAGAACACTCTTTGTCTTACCCTTATCTCATTGGCTACTCATTTTCTGCTTCCCTGACAGTTCTCTATCTTCTCCCGGATGACTCCCTTGCATTGGTGTGCTTCAGAGCCCAGCCTTTGCCCTATTTACACTCAGCCCCCTGGTAATCTCATAACCACCTCTTGAATATATGGCTTGAATTTTGAGGCTTCTGAAGCTGAAGCATAGTGTTATTTTTCATTGGTTCATAAGGAGTAGCAATCATAAAAATGATTACCTTCTTTTAAAAATTTGTTCTTTTTTTGACTGGGCAACATGGCCCACACCTGTAATCCCAGCACTTTGGTAGGTTGGGGCAGGAGAATAGCTTGAGGCCAGAAATTTGAGACTAGCCTGAGCAAGAATGAGACTTGTCTCTACAAAAACTAGAAAAATCAGCTGGGTGTGGTGGCATGAACCTGTAGTTCTGGCTACTCAGGAGGCTGAGACAGGAGGATCACTTGAACCTAGGAGTTTAAGGTTACAGTGAGCCCTGATCGTGCCACTGCACTCTAGCCTATGCAGCAGAGCAGAGAACGTGTCTCTAAATATTAAAATGTGTTCTTTTTAAGGTCTTCATTTACAAGGGAGCATTCAGGCATCCTCAAACTTTTTAAACAGGGGGCCAATTCACTGTCCCTCAGACCGTTGGAGGGCCGGATTATAGTTTAAAAAAAAAAAACCTATGAACAAATTCCTATGCACACTGCACATGTCTTATTTTGAAGTAAAAAAACAAAACAGGAACAAATACAATCACACCGCCTCATTTGGCCCGTGGGTCGCAGTTTGAGGACCCCTGGCATCATATTTCAAGGTAAATACAAAGGGTGCCAAAAATGTATACGCATTTTAAGAGATTTTTATCTCTGTATTATTTTTTGAAGTTGAATCGAAGGTATTATTTGTTTGTTTTGAGACAGAGTCTCACTTTCTTGCCTTGGTAGAGTGAGTGGCATCATAGCTCACAACAACCTCAAACTCTTGGGCTCAAGCGATCCTCTTGCCTCAGCCTTGTGAGTAACTGGGACACCGGGTGCCCACCACAACACCCAGCTAGTTTTAGAGACAGGGTCTCACTCTTGCTCAGACTGGTCTCAGACTCCTGAGCACTTTCTCCTTCCTCCCTCACTCTCTTTAAACCTGCTCCTTGAGGTGTTCCAGATCTGGAGCTCAGGAAATGACAATTCCCTGCTTCTAGTTGCTCAGGACAGAAACCTTGGAGTTATTCTTGACTCTCTCTTTCCTTTACCCCTACATTTATTTTTATTTTATTTATTTATTTATTTTTTGCAGTTTTTGGCCGGGGCTGGGTTTGAACCTGCCACCTCTGGCATATGGGGCCGGCACCCTACTCCTTTGAGCCACAGGCACCGCCCTTTATTTTATTTATTTTTTAGACAGTTTCACTACATCACTCTGGGTAGAGTGCTGTGGCATCACAGCTCGCAGCAACCTCATACTCTTGGGCTTAAGCAATTCTCTTGCCTCAGCCTCCCAAGTAGCTGGGTAGCTGGGACTACAGGTGCCCACCACAATGCCCAGCTAGTTTTTTTTTTGTTGTTGTTGTTATTGTTGCAGTTGTCATTGTTGTTTTAGCTGGCCCAGGCTGGGTTCAAACCTGCCAACCTTGGGGTATGTGGCTGGCGTCCTACCCACTGAGCTATGGGTGCCGCCCTTTACCCCTACATTTAGGAAATCTTGTTGGCTCTACCTTCAGAATATTTGCAGAGTGTGGCCTCCATTCCATTCCAAGATGGATCAAGATGGAATGGTCTCCTGATCCATCTCACTGGTTCTGCACTTGTCTGCCTAAATTCTATCACTTACACAACAGCCTGAGTATCAAATCATATTATTCATTTTCTCAAAATTTTCCAATGGTTCCCAATTTCTCAAAGGCCAAAGTCCTTACAGTGGCCTACCAGGCTTTATACAGTCTAGTCCTTTGTCTCCTTCAAGTCAAGGCTCAAATGACACCTTCTACCCCTGATCAGCCCAGTTATTGTGGTTATTTATTGTATTTATTACCTGACTTACATAACCTGTAAGAAGGCTAGGATTCTTATATGTTCACTGATACATTTCCAGTGTGTAGAACAGGACTTGGCATGTAGCAAGTACTCATAAGTACTCATAAATACATTAATATAGTAGATTACAAACTAATAATGTATGGAATTAAATAGGAATAAAAATGCAACAATGTGAAGATGATTTAATATGTTAATCAGTATAATTACATGATACAGTGGAAAGAGCATGGGAGGAGAGGCAGGACAGGAGGATGGAAGCCCTGACTATCTACATTCAGTGGCCTGCCTGAGCTTTTCCTTCTTTCCCCTGCCCCCTCCTTTTGTCCTACATTCTAACCCTACCAAATTATCAACAGTTCTCTAAAAGCATCTTGCTGCCTCTCCCAGGCCTGGAACACACTGTCCTGTGGATGTATTTTATTGTTTCCATTTTCCCAGCTCCTCCTTCCCCTTGGCCTGAACTTACAGGTCACTGACTCTGAGAAGCCCCAAACCCGAGTTACATCATGATACCCCATGTTACCTAAACCTACCACAATGTGTTGGGCACCCTGAGTCTAAGCCTGAATGTTTTTGAACTCTTGATGGCTGGCAGCAGGGGCCAAGCGGTTATTATTATTATTATTTTTGTAGAGACAGAGTTTCACATTATCGCCCTTGGTAGAGTGCCGTGGCATCACACAGTTCACAGCAACCTCCAACTCCTAGGCTTAGGTGATTCTCTTACCTCAGCCTCCTGACTAGCTGGGACTACAGGCGTCCGCCACAAGGTCTGGCTATTTTTGTTGTTGTTGTTGCAGTTTGTCCAGGGCCGGTTTGAATCCACCACCCTCAGTATATGGGGCTGGTGCCCTACGCACTGTGCTACAGGCACCACTTAGGCCAAGCAGTTATTTTAACAACTGCCAGCCAATATTTGCTTGCTAAGGCTTTAAGGGTGAAATAGTGAGAAGCACTTGGTTCTAAGACAGATCATGTTGAGTCCTCTTGGCTACTGTACATATAAGTTATCAATTCTGTACTTGTCTGCCTAAATTCTATCAATTTAGAAGTTATCAATTCATTTACCTCAAGTATATCTCCACACTGGTGAAATAATGCAAATGTAAATACTTAAGATGCCGTTTGTTTCATGGGGTGCTACACTTTGCAGGGGGGTTTGTTTGTTTTGGTTTGGCACCCACATCCCCTTTGGATGTTTAGAGATTTGGTATTCCCCCAGCTGAGCCCAAGGGATGGATTTGGAGTTCATGGTATTGGAGAAGAGAGGAGATGGGAGAAACATTTGATATATTTAAGAAAGGATTCCCACCAAATGACTGCAGATCTGACTTGGAGATGTCAATGAGGAAATCCCTGCATAGGGATCTCTAGAAACCATGACCCATTTAAAGAGATTGACGTTTTCTTGTGGTAGTTTTAGGTTCTTGCTTTGCCTAGGGAAGTGGAGAGAGAGTCAGTTTCATGAGTTAGGAAGAAGTGGACAGAGAGAGCTAGAGAAATGTGGAGACCAGAAGGCCAGACAGAATAAGAGAAGCTAAGAGGACCCAGTCCAAGTGAGAGGTGACCAGCAATGACCAAGATGTGTAACACTAACTCCCAATCCTCCAACATTCATGAAGACACCAATATCCCATTAGTCATGCAACATGGCTCAAGTTATCCTATTTGGTTGTTAAAACAATGAATCAAAAGGGCTGGGCGGCGCCTGTGGCTCAATGAGGGTGGTGGGTTCAAACCCAGCCCTGGCCAAACTGCAACAAAAAATAAAATAGCCGGGAGTTGTGGTGGGTGCCTATAGTCCAGCTACTCAGGAGGCTGAGGCAAGAGAATCGCCTAAGCCCAAGAGCTGGAGGTTGCTGTGAGCTGTGACACTACAGTACTCTACAGAGGGTGACAAAGCGAGACTCTGTCTTTAAAAAAAAAAAAAAAAAAAAGGAAAGAAAGGGCTGGAAATTTTAGGGACTCTCAGATTGCATTTCAAAGGTTCCATCTGAGATAGGAACCAAGATATAATGTTTAGGATGACAGCCTCCATCCTGTTTGAATATGCTGGCATATAGGACTTGGTGTGGGCCTGCAGAAGAATTTGGTACTGATTTGGAGGATACCAGAAGACCCAAATGACTGAGATTGGAATAAATCCCACAAGATGCCATCAAATTTCTGAACAGCTATAGAGTGTTTGGCAAAACAGTTTTTTTTTGTTTTTTTTTTGTTGTTGTTGTTGTTTTGAGACAGAGCCTCAAGCTGTTGCCCTGGTTAGAATGCCGTGACATCACAGCTCACAGCAACCTCTAACTCCTGGGCTCAAGCGATTCTCCTGGCTCCGCCTCCCAAGTAGCTGGGACTACAGGCACCTGCCACAACGCCCGGCTATTTTTTGGTTGCAGCTGTCATTGTTGTTTGCAGGGCCTGGGCTGGATTCAAACCTGCCAGCTCAGGTGCATGTGGCTGGCAACTTAGCCACTTGAGCCACAAAACAGTTTTCAAGAGGAAAACATTTGCAGCTTTATTAGAGTTTGCTGAAGATATTACTCTGACTCCCAAAGATTGGGTGGAGGCCAGGTATATGAAAAGTGATTACCAAGACAACTACGACAGACTCTGGATTTCTGAAAAGCCTCAAAAAAATTTTTTTTTTGAGAGAGAGTTTCACTCTGTCACTCTAGTAGAGTATCATGGCGATAGAGTTTACAGCAACTTCAATCTCCTCAGCTCAGGCGATCCTCTTGCCTCAGCCTCCTGAGTAGCTGAGATTCCAGGTACCCGCCACAATGCCTGGCTATTTTTTTTTAAAGACGTGGTATCACTCTTGCTCAGGCTGGTCTTGAACTCCTGAGCTCAAGCAGTCCACACACTACCAACCCCCAGCCTCCCAGAGTGCTAGGATTACAGGTGTGAGCCACCCAGCTGGCCCAAGCCTCAACTTAAAAAAAAAAACAAAAACAGGCTGGGCGCTTGTAGCTCAAGCGGCTAGGGTGCTAGCCACATACACCAGGGCTGGCGGGTTCAAATCCAGCCCAAGCCTGCCAAACAGCAATGACAACTGCAACCAAAAAATAGCTGGACATTGTGGCGGGTGCCTGTAATCCCAGCTACTTGGGAGGCTGAGGCAAGAGAATCGCTTAAAAGCCCAGGAGTTGAAGGTTGCTGTGAGCTGTGATGCCATGGCAGTCTATCCAGGGCGACAGCTTGAGGCTCTATCTCAAAAAAAAAAAAAAAAAAAAGAAAAAAAAGAAAAGAAAAGAAAAGAAAGAAAGAAAGAAAAACAAGCGGCGCCTGTAGTCCCAGCTACTCGGGAGGCTGAGGCAAGAGAATCGTCTAAGCCCAAAAGCTGGAGGTTGCTGTGAGCTGTGATGCTACAGCACTCTACTGTGGGCGATAAAGTGAGACTCTGTACCCCCCCCCCAAAAAAAATGAAATGTAAGAAAAACAAAACAAAACAAAACAAAAACAAAAACAGGAGCTTGGAAGAGGGTATGCAGTATCCTAAATCTTCAGAACCCCTGGGGAGGAACCTCTTTACAACTCTACCAGGCCCAAGCCTCTAGCATGCCTCCAACTTTAGGGCTGCTAGATAGATAGAATAGTGATTGAGGAATGTGTATTCTTAAATACTTAGGCTAGAGGGCTAGGAAAACAGAGCTCCCATCTGCCCTGTGGGGTGCTACTACATGTGAAAGGATATCCTCAAGGTATTTAGGAACTTCTAGTACTTTCTAGCAACTGGTGGGTAAAGTAATTGAAGACTGAATTATCTGGAGGCATTAGTTTATTTAAAGGAGGGGGTTTTTACTTTCCTTGATAATGGAAGAGCAGAATGTCTTCTTAAGGTAGTAGAGAGCCTTCTATATGCCGAGGGTGCCAAAAAATGTATACATATTTTGAGAAAGAAAAAAATTGTATTAAATTTATAATACTCAAATCACATTTGACTTCTGCAGTTACAAGAGGTACGTGACTTGAATTTGTCTTTTGTTATTGGCATATATAGAGTATTAAAATTTGAATATAGTTTTTTTCTTTCTTAAAATGTGTACAAGTTCCTTGGCACCCTCTGCATAACACACTACTTTTTTTTTTTTAAATTAAAGTGTAAGGAAAAAAAATAAAGTGTAAGGGGCATCACTGATTATAAAGATAACTTTGGAGGGAATTTACATAGTAAATATATAGATTGATTAAAAAACACAGCCCAGTTGCAAAAACAGTCCAGTATCCCCCCAAAGCACATTTTGAACATAATGAAATGCCATATATGAAATCATGTAAAATCATAAGAGGTGTACACTGATTACAGTGGTTTATGACATCCTTTACTGTACATTTATATCTGCTACACAGAACACAGAAACATTTCAGTTCCTGCCTGAATCAAGAACAGAAGCACCTTATAAAAATGTATAGCTCAAAATGTGTTAATGCACAAAAATCAAAATTCACCGTTTTTAGATGTCCAGGAATAATGTATGAAAATTAAAATGTTCAAAAGGCGAATATGTGTAGTTGCAACATTTATTTTATGGTTTTAAAAATGTTTAGTTTTAGGGCAATAAATTCTAAGGTATTTTGTCATGCAGTAATACAGCAAAGATTTAAAAATAACGAACAAGTGTATGTTAAAGGATCTACTAGAAATGATGGAAAGAATGTGTGAGCAACTTGGGCATTTCAATGGTTTACAGCTTTTAAAAGGTTTTTAATAGTTTAAATCGGAAAAGGGAAGCTTATTTCCCTATTTCCAAAAGATTAAGGAGAGTCTGTTTTTCCCATGAAGTAGTCCACTTCAGCAAAACGGTACACCGTGCATGCTATTTTGGCCTCTTGGGAAACATGGCATGTTCAAGTTTGCTAGAAAGAGATAATGATTGCTTTTAGCCACACATCTCACGGAAAGTTCACCGGGATATTGGTCTAGAGAGAAAATGGCGGCAGGGGGTGGGAGGTGGGGAAAAAGAAATACCTCCGTTCATGATCCGAAATGGGCAGTGGATGTCCTAATTTAAGGTTAGCTGTAGAACCACTGGCTTTCGATTGTGCATTTCCATCATGTATACCTTTCCCACAAAACGATTTCATAATAATAAATTTACAAAGAGTCCTATAGTGTAGTTTTTACATTCTTAAATCAAGAAAAGGTGTTATTTAAAAAGCGTTAGCTAGAATTCTACAGCTGATTTGTTAAAAACGAACAAGTATCACTGCCCTGTGAATGTTCGTTTTTGCTTATTTTTACGCAAGTAGAAACAACAGCTTTTTTAGATCCGGCATTTCTTCCTGTGCTGCAGACATGCCATTTTTTATAAATTTTCCCACCTCTGGGAAATTTATTTCTGAAATGTGTCATCGTTGTGCAGTAAGCCAAGCAGAAGCGTGACGCAATAAACCACTGCAAATTGCTTTACAAAAATGATGTCATTTGGTGCAGATCTAGTCACTTTTTAAACAGGTATCTATTGCAAAGCTCCCTCTACGTTCGTTGTCCCTGTTCCTCCACCCCCACCGTGTGCAAGATGCAAAAAGAAAAATAACACTTTCCCGGCTTTCTAACCCTTAACTTGTCCAAGGTGGGCGCACCGCAGTCCGGGGCCCACCGCTTGCGCAGCCCGAGGACCGCTGCGGGAGTACAAGCAACAACCTAGTGTTCGTTCCTAGCCCCGACGCCGGCGGTGCGGGGGAAGCCGCGCCGGGCCATGCCTGCGGCCAGGGCAGCGAGTCCCCTCTTTTCGTCGCTGGGCCCAGTTGGGGTGGCAAGCAGGCGGCCAGGACGAAGGGCGCCGTGGGCGCGGGACAATCCTCCCCCTACCCGGTTCCCACACCCGCTCCCGCTCCCGTGGCGCCGGAAGTGACGCACATTGGGCTGAAAGATGGCGGCGTTGGCGCTCGACCAGGGGGAAGGTAAACACCCGCCAGGCTGCGCTCTGGCCCCCTTGGGGCTCCAGCAGGGGCCGAGGGGCCTCCCCCCGCCAGCTCTCCACCCCGCAGCTTCCCACCCCCGCCCTCTTTCCCAGCGTGGCGGGCTTCCGCGTTCAGACGCCAGAGCACGAGGCCCCCTGCCAGCCAGCCCCGCCTCCCTGGGCGGGCCCCAGGCAGCTCCCGTGGCCCGCAGGGGGCGCGCGGCCCGGAGCGGCCCCTGGCTCGTGGCCCCTCAAGCTCCGCCCCTTTCCCGCCCCTTTCCCGCCTTCCTCCACCCCCGGCGTGGGTGATCCTTAGGCTCCGCGCGCTTCGGGGCAGAAGCCCGGAGACGCCGTCGTCGACGCCTCCACCCCCGGTGCTTTCGCCTTAGCCCGCAGCCCTTCTGCTCTTTCCTTCGCCCGCAGCTCCAGTCCGCCCTCCCGCCGAGCCCCGCCGGGCGCTGCAAAGCTCCCGGCGTTGGCAAAGCCAGCCCCGATCCCCGACGCCGCACCGCCCCACGCGGAGTCCGACTGTCTGCACTCGCGTCTCAGCGCTGTCTTCTTTCCCAGAGCTGGTACCGAGGGGGCAGGAGACGCGCAGACTCGTGCCCCGCCGGAGCGCCCGGGCCCGGCCCGGGAGCGGCCCCTTGTAGACGTTCGAGAAGCCTGCCGGGTGCCGGCCCGGCGTCCGACCGCCCACCGATCGTCCCGCCAGCCCGCTTCTTCCTGATGCAGACTGCCGTCCACTAGAGGTTGGACGGACCCCCGAGGTACGTAGCCGCCCCTGGCTGCCGGCCTGCGGAGCCCAGGCTTCGCCCGCGGCCCCGCGCCGGGCACCGGTTTCGTGGCCCCCTCTCCGCAGACCGGAGTCAAACCTGAGGTAGACGCCGGGACCTAATTTGTCTTTGAGTTTACTTAAATTGTTCGGAATCTATTTTTTTTTTTTTTTTTTTTTTTGAGTAGAGAGTGTGATAAAAAGGAAGAAGCATAATTCAGCCATTTTTTGCAGCACACAGCTGCAGGTACCATGATTATTTTTCCCCTAACCCGTTCATTCCCTTTTAAAATTTTATTTATGTCTGAAACAGAACTATGAGAAATGTGGGGTTAAAACGTGGAATCAGAAGGTCTGGGTTCCACCGAGTGACTCTGAGAAAATCGCGTACCGAGCCTCGGCTTCTTATCTATGAAATCTAGTCCTTAATACCCACATCGCAGGGTTTGAGGACTATGTGAGGTCATATATGGGAAAATAATTCATAGCTGTAAAGTATTGTAAATCTGCAAGGCCATTTTAAAAATAACCTTTTCCAGCGTGGTTAATGTTGTAGTGGCTAACTGTTGCTGCCGCTTTATTTCTATATTATAAGTGTAAGCAAATAAGTACGAATAGCAAAGCAGTGCTGTTAATCGATATATAATAGTCACGTTGCTTGGCCTTCCTCCTACGAAATGCTAACTGCTTATTTAAATAACGGTATTTAATTCAAATTTAACGTTGCTGTAGGGCTTTGCTTTTCATCTTTCTAGGCCGCTAAGGTAGGCCCTCTTTTCTTAGAATATTTATTTAACACCTTGCATTTGTCTTTTATATTTGCTGAATTTGTTTTCCTTTGTTAATCTAATGGAGTTGTAATTTAGAAAATGCTTTTTAGACGGATATGCTCTCATTTTAATGCTTGTTTTTCATATCTAGGAACAAGATGCCTGAATACCTCTACTAATTTGAGAAATTTTTTGAAGATCTTACAAATGAATGCATTCATGGTTCTGTAATTATTAATAGATCTAGAAATGTATGGAAAATACTGACTTTTGACACTTTATGGAATATTTATGTAATTTAATTCTTATTTTTAATCATCCCAACACTTAGTAGGTGCTTAGGGTCATTTATCAGTGGTAAAGGGTGTTCATTTGCACTCTTTATTGCTGATTAACTTATGAGAAAGTAGGATAGTAAATATTTGTGGTTTGAAAATTGAATTTATTTGCCAGAATTTATATTTATAACAGATCAGTATGGAATCATTCTTACTTGGCACATCAAAAATGTAGTATGGTTTGGCTTAAATGGTCCACAAAAAAGTGAAAGAGGACCTTTTTTTTGTATATTATTTTTAGCTAACAAATGTTTTTCTAAGTAGATGTTTTATTAAATTTATAATCCTCTAGTTCAATACCAGTTGTCTTTCAGAGTATGCTTTTGTGTTTTGTAAAAAGGCAGAATAATATAAGGTGAGCAGGATTAAATGCAAAAGAAAAAGCCTACTTTAAAGTGGTTGCTTTTATAGATAGGATTTATCACTTGTCCTGAAGATAAAATTTTGGTAAATCATTGCTTTATTGGGAATTTCAAGGTTTGGCCTCCTCTCTGCCTTGATTTGGGTTATCTAGGGTAAAATCTAGGAACCATGGCAGGTTTGGCTTCATGGGTGTTCAGAAGGGTCCCATACTTGGTTTAATAACCCACATGTAAAACTGGTGTTGTACAATACAGAGGTGAACAGTGAAATTCATGCTGATTTAAATTTTTAATTTTTCTTTCACCAGCGTCAAACAGCAAGTAAAAAATACTGCACAAGTCAAAAGAGACAGAAAAAAGGAAAACGCTTTAGATTTTAGTACCTTTAAAGACATTTTTTTCCTGATTTTGAATAAGAAGCCCCACAAGTGATGTTGCTGTGGCGTGTTGTCAGGCTTAGCCTTTCCCAGTGTAAATGTTGTGAGAGTGAATAACTGTTAACTGTGTGGAAAAGGAATCTTTAGCTTACTGGGGGGTGATGGATTAATTTATTTGCATATATTTCTTCTGAATTTGAACGCTGTGGCTCATGTGTTTTTTTTTTTTTTAATTGAATAGAAATGAAAGACAGTCATCTGTGAGGCATTATAGAATACTGGTTAATATTGAAGGCTCTGAAGTCAGGCAGACCCCAGCTTCACAACTCATTAATAATCATAGCCTTGGATAAGATACCTAACCTTTGTGAGCTTTGATTTTTCTCATCTTTAAGTCAGGATGGTTAGAGAACATGGAACGTTTTGAGTATTAAATTTGTCTGTTTGTCCAACAAATATTTATTAAGTGCTTATTATGTGCCAAGCACTGTTCAGGTGCTAGAGCTAAAACAGTCAATGAAGCAAAACAAAAACTGAAGTAAAGAGTAAACTAAGTAAAATAAATAGCATATATTACCATTTAATATCCTTACTGCAGAGAAGGCAGATGGGGATTGTCTGATTGAAGGGATGGGTGGGGTTTTGCAATTTTAAAAGATGACACTAAAGGGGCATTGCTTGTGGCTGAAAGGAATAGAGCGCCAGCCCCATATGCCGGAGGTGCCGGGCTCAAACCCAGCCTTGGCCAAAAACTGCAAAAAAAAAAAAAAAAAAGGAAAAAAAAAAGATGATACTAAAGACCTTACGGGAGCCATATGTATCTGGGGATAGTGTGATCCGGCCAGAGGGAAAAGCAAGTAGAGTGGCCTTCAGGTGAGAGATGAGCCGATTTTCAAGGAACAGCAGCAATAAGAGAATAAGTAGTAAGAGACAGTTATTATCATTATTAATATTTTGCAGTTTTTGGCCGGGGGTGGGGCTGGGTTTGAACCTACCACCTCTGGTATATGGGGCCAGCACCCTACTCCTTTGAGCCACAGGCGCAGCCCAAGAGGCAATTTTTGTCCGGGGCTGGGTTTGAACCCACCACCTCCAGTATATGGGGCTGGCGCCCTACTCCTTGAGCCACAGGTGCCACCTGAGACATTTTTTTATTTTTCTTTTTTTTCCAGTTTTTGGCAGGGGCTGGGTTTGAACCCACCACCTCTGGCATATGGGTCCGGCACCCTACTCCTTTGAGCCACAGGCGCCACCAAAGGCTTAGAGAACAGTCTGAGACAATTATTTTTAATGCTGGTTTAGGCATCATTGGAAAGACTTCCATGGGTATATGTTGTTTTGCTGCTGGTCCGAAAATGGAAGATATTTTCAGAATTTGAAATTTCAACTGTGGAATAAAGAAACTGGGAAAGGCAAAATACATGTCAGGTTTTCTGTTTGTTTTTTTTTTTTAATAAGTTATTTATTTTGTTTAGCAGGCCTGAGCTGGGTTCGAACCCACTAGTCCCGGAGAATGTGGCTGGCACCCGTTGGGTGTCTAACCCTATTTATTTAGTTTTTGAGACAGAGTCTCAGTCACCCTCAGAGTGTTGTGGTGTTATAACTAACAGCAACCTCAAACTCTTGGACTCAAGTGATTGATTCTCTTGCCTCAGCCTCCCCAATAGCTGGGACTACAGGTGTCTGCCACAATGCCCAGCCATTTTTAGAGATGGGGTCTCGCTCTTGCTCAGGCTGGTCTCAAAACTGTGAGCTCAGGCAATCCACCTGCTTTGGCCACCCAAGTGCTGGGATTACAGGCATGAGACACTGTGCCTGGCCAGATTTTCTATTTTTTTTTTTTTCCCTTTTTTTTTTTTTATTGTTGGGAATTCATTGAGGGTACAAGAAACCAGGTTACACTGATTGCATTTGTTAGGTAAAGTTCCTCTTACAATCATGTCTTGCCCCCAAAAGGTGTGGCACACACCAAGACCCCACAGATTTTCTGTTTTTAATGTAAGATCCTTAAAACTCACCTGATTGAATCATTGATAGAAAAGTTATCCTTTGTCTTTGATAAGATCTTTGAACTTAGTTAATGATTGTGCATCATAGATTTTAAATATTTGCAGGAAATCTGTATCATAACATCAAGACCTTCCGAAAGGTTTAGTTTAGTTGTGTAATTCTTGTAGATAACTAAAATGCTAACATTACAGTATTTGCAATTTCATGTTGGAATGTAACTTAGAAGATTTGGGGTTTCAGTCCCCAGTAAAGGCCTTTCCTGGAATTCTCTCTGGATCCAGTCTCTAAAGGCTAGGGAAGCTGTTTTCCATGACATCACTCCTGGTCTACTACTATTAGTAGAGGAATAAGGAGAGGAGCATTAAATTTAAGTCTTCTGATAAAAAATAGTATTGAGGCAGGGTTTTTTTTTTCTTTTTTCTTTTACTTTTTTTTTGTTGTTTTTTTTTAGACAAAATCTTACTTTGTCACCCCCTGGTAGAGTGCCTTGGCTCACAGCAACCTTAGACACATTGGCTCAAAGCAATTCTCTTGCCTTAGCCTCCCAAGTAGCTGGGGCTACAGGCGGCCACCACAATGCCTGGTTATTTTTTAGAAATGGGGTCTCGCTCAGGCTGATCTCGAACTTCTGCTCTCAGCCAATCCGCTCGCCTTGGCCTCCCAGAGTGCTGGGATTACAGCACTTGCCCGGCCTATGTTTTTTTTTTTTTTTTTTTCTTAAAAGATTTGTATTTGGGGATGACTAAATGCTAAACATACCTGAAAAGTGAAGTAATTGGGATGATAGATGCCAGGCTGGAGGCCAGAGGACCCTGAGCTTTCCTAATAGCTTAGTTAAATGGTCATTTGCAATTTGGTACTGAGTTATGAAAATATTTTGATGACAAGAAAGAATTTCCAATATTAAACAAATTAAAGTTAATTTATGCAGCCTTTCCTCCCTTATTGAACTCCTTTGTTTTTCTGTTTGATTAGTCTTTCTGAGTAAAATGACTGCTAAGAGAACTAAAAAAGTTAGCCTGTTTTCAAAGTTTTAGGAATTGGAGACTGAGATCTTTTTTTTTTCTGAGACAGGGTGTCACTGTTGCCTGGGCTAGAGTGCAGTGCAGTGGTGTGATCATAGCTCACAGCAACCTCACACTCCTTGGCTCAAGCAATCTTCCTGCCTCAACCTCCCAAGTACTGAGACTACAGGTGCACAACCACCATGTGCAGCTGATTTTTTTTTTTTTTTTTTTTTTTTTTTTTTTTGTAGAGATGGGGTCTCATTCTTCCTCAGGCTGGTCTTGAACTGAGCTCAAGGGATCCTCTTGCCTTGACTTCCCAGAATGCTGGGATTACAGGCATGAGCCACCATGCTGGCCTGAGGTTGTTGAATTTAAATAAATTTTTTTACTTTATATGTTACAGAAATTGTGAGAAATGTTATGACTCAGAAATTAATTCTTTTTTTATTTATAGTAAGCGTTGCATTGTCTTTTTAATATGCAAGTGTAGCATTTTCTACACAGGCATCAATTTTGGTAGGAGAGCAGTTTAAGGATGAAGGTAGTATGAAATTATTTAAATTTTTCATCAAGGATAAGTGGACTATATTACTCTCTGAGAATCTAGTTTTACACTGAATTGCTTAGGGTGTTGTATGAATTTTCAAGCATCTATGAAAGGAATATGAAAGCAATAAATTACTGCTTATTGCATAAACATGGAGGGACATTAGTTAAGTTTGAAACATCTTTTTTTTTTTTGGAGACAAAATCTCAAGCTGTTGCCCTGGGTAGAGTGCCATGCCGTCACAGATCATAGCAACCTCAAACTCTTAGACTTAAGTGATTCTTTTGCCTCAACCTCCCAAGCAGCTGGGATGACAGGCGCCCACTACAACGCCTGGCTTTATTATTATTATTATATATTTTTTTGAGACAGAGTCTTAACTATGTCTCTCTTGGTAGAGTACTGTGGCGTCACAGCTCACAGCAATCTCAGACTCTTGGGCTTAAGCAATTCTCTTGCCTCAGCCTCCCAAGTAGTTGGGACCACAGGCGCCTGGCACAACCCTTGGGTATTTATTTTTGTTGTTGTTTTTGTTGTAGTTGTTGTCGTTTGAGCTGGCCCGGGCCAGGATCGAACCTGCCAGCCTTGGTGTATGTGAGCTGAGCTATAGGCACTGCCAGTTTGAAGCATCTTTTATTTAATTACCTAGAATTTTGCTTTCGAATTAGAATGGCAGCCTTCTAACTGAAAGGGGAGCATTTAATTTCTTTGCTTTTAATTTCCTGTCCAGTTTTTACCCCACCAGATTTCTTTACTGATCACTAGAGAGTTTAAACTGTTAGAAATTTCTGTGATATAAATAGCAGTAATAGTCTTCCCGGGCAGAAGTAGGAAGAGGTTGGGATATATGGGTGAGTGGGTGTGTTGTTACCTCTTACCATGCCTTCAGTACTCAAGCCTTTTAGTCTTAGGACCTTTTTATATTCTTAAAAATTAGTGGAATTCCAAATAACTTTGGTTTATGTAGGTTGTAAATTTAACCGTACTAGAAATCGAAAATGGGAAACCTTAAAAATGCGTACTTGTAATTCATTTGTATAAAACAACCCCATTACATACACCTAAATAATTTTTTTTAACGAAAAATAACTTTTCCAATATAATTAAGAACTTGGTGAGTGGCTTGGTGCCTGTAGCTCAAGCGGCTAAGGTGCCAGCCACACACACCAGGGCTGGCGGGTTCGAATCTGGCCCATGCCTGCCAAACAATGACAACTACAACCAAAAAAAAAAAAAAAAAACCTGAAATATCCGGGCGTCGTGGCAGGCTCCTGTAGTACCAGTTACTCGGGAGGCTGAGGCAAGAGAATCGCTTAAATCCAGGAGTTGGAGGTTGCTGTGAGCTGTGATGCTGCGGCACTCTACCCAGGGTGACAGCTTGAGGCTCTGTCTCAAAACAAAAACAAACACAACAACAACAAAAAAACTTGGTGAGTAAAGGTAGTGTTTTACATTTTTACAAATCTCTATGTAATATCTGGCTTAATAAAAGACTGTGGGCTTCTCATAGGCTTCATTCAGTCTGTTGCATATCACACAAAAACCTCTATAAAACAGAATGGAAGTAAAAAAGACAAATAACATTTAAAAATAACTTTTAAAATAATTTTGACCTTGGGGATGTCTTTTAGAGCTCTAGGGCCCCAATTGTCCCTGGACATTACATTGAGAATCACTATACTAATCCTTATGCACAAAATTATGAGGCTTTTTTTTATTCAGTGCCAAGTTTATGAAAACAAGGCACACTTTCACTATTTCTTTCCTAGTACTATATGTATGCCTTGTCATTTAGTCTAATTTAGGTTGGTTCCCTTTTGAGAAAAACCTACCATTTGAAATTCTGTGGACCAAGTGTAGAGCATATACATATACAGGTACATGAACTTGCATATGGGAAGTGAAGATGCAGCATTTCTGTACATTGACCATTTTGTATGTCAGTAAATATCTTTTCTCTAAACTCCTTAACATAACTGTGTGCGTTGGCTCATATTTGAGTTTTTTGTTCTACAGTGATTAGTTCTTACAATTATTAGTTTTTTCCCTTAAATTAATACAATTCTGCCTTTAGAATTCTGAATTCTTTTGCATAAAATTTCATTTATTTTTCTATTCTTTTGACACTTTTTCTAGTTATTTTATTTTTATTTATTTATTTATTTTTTTTGAGACAGAGCCTCAAGCTGTCGCCCTGGGAAGAGTGCTGTGATATCACAGCTTACGGCAACCTCAAGCTCTTGGGCTTAAGCAATTTTCTTGCCTCAGCCTCTGAAGTAGCTGGGACTACAGGTGCCCGTCACAATGCCCAGCCATTTTTTGGTTGTAGTTGTCATTGTTTGGCAGGCCCGGGCTGGATTTGAACCTGCCAGCTCTGGCGTATGTGGCTGGTGCCTTAGACGCTTGAGCTACAGGTGCCAAGCCTTTCTAGTTACTTTAAAACATTTACTTGTGTGTGTGTGTGGTTTTTTTTTTTTTTTTTTTTTGCAGTTTTTGGCCAGGGCTGGGTTTGGACCCGCCACCTCCAGCATGTGGAGCCAGCACCCTACTCCTTTGAGCCAATGTGTGTGTGTTCTTGTGTTATAGTTGATTTTGTTTTAATTTAAGCCTTACTCAGAAATTTAATTTTTTTTCTTCATAGTGTCCAGAGTATGGGTTATGAATAAGTCGGTTTTGTTTCACGAGTTCATTTGTAAGTTTGGTTGTTTGATGTCATTAATATGTTATGGATCCATGCTGTCCAATCAAATATACAGGCCATACATGTAATTGAATATTTTCTCATAGCCACAGTTTAAAAAAAGTAAAAAAATAAAACAGGTGAGAATGATTTTTAATATTTTCTTTTATTATTATTTT
The DNA here is from genome assembly GCA_963574355.1 of Loris lydekkerianus. Taxonomy (NCBI): domain Eukaryota; kingdom Metazoa; phylum Chordata; class Mammalia; order Primates; family Lorisidae; genus Loris; species Loris lydekkerianus. The sequence continues at coordinate 21,943 of CAUYPK010028037.1, forward strand.
TTTAAAAATATTATGGTGAGGCCAGGAAAAGTAGTAAATCAATGAACTGGCAGCAAAGCAGAAACCAAAATATGAAGAAAGGAGGTTTTAAGCTAAAAGTTAAAGAGAGTCATAGCCAAAGCTAGGGATAGTGGGAGACTGCCAAGGATTCAGCCTTTTGTGGTACTTGGAGCCTGGAGCAGGTAGCAGTTCAACAGTCAGGAAAGGGCTAAAGAAAACCAATTTCTGAAGGCTGCCATAATGAACTACCATTAAGTAGGTGGCTTATAATGAGAGAAATTTATTGTCTCACACTTCTGGAGGCTAGTAGTCTACAGTCAAGATGTTGGCAGGGCCATGCTCCCTCCAAAGTCTCTAAGGGAGGATGCACTTCTGTGCTTTTAATATTTTATTTAACATACTATATCAAAATATTATTTCAACATGTAATCACTATTAAAATTTGTGATGGGTGGCACCTGTGGCTCAAAGGAGTAGGGCCTGGCCCCATATACCTGAAGTGGTGGGTTCAAATCCGGCACTGGCCAAAGTGCAAAAAAAAAAAAAAAAAATTATGAGTATTGGCTCAGTGCCCATAGCACAGTGCTTACTGCATCAGCCACATACGACAAGGCCGGCGGGTTTGAACCCAGCCCAGGCCTGCTAAACAACAATGAGAACTACAACAAAAAAAATACCCGGGCGTTGTGGCAGGCACCTGTAGTCCCAGCTGCTCGGGAGATTGAGGTAAGAGAATTGCTTAAGCCCAAGAGTTTGAGGTTGCTGTGAGCTGTGACCGTGACAGCATTCTATCAAGGGCGACATAGTGACACTCTTGTCTCAAAAAAAAAAAAAAAAAAAAACAATGAGTAGTTTTGCATGGTTTTTTGGTACTAAGTCTTCAAAATTTGGTGTTCATTTTACACTTAAAGCACATTTCAATTTTTCTATTTTTTGGTTAGCAGGCCCTGACCGGGTTTGTACCTGCTACCCTCAGTGCATGGGGCTGGCACTCTTAACCATTGAGCTAAGGCACCCAGCCACACATTTCAATTTAGCTCCATTTCAAGGGCTTAATAGCCCCATGGCTAGTGGCTTCTATGTAGCTGTGTACTCCAGTTAGGGCAGAAAAGCCCAAGGAGCCCATTAGTAAAGCTAGAAAATTAAACTTGCATGATAAAAAAAAGAAAATGATGCTGCTTTTTGAAGCCTCTTCCTAGAAAAACATACCAGTGTTTTGAGATCTCCTGATCTCTCACAAATTTACATTATGATAAACCCTAGGGAGATACGGAATTGGTAGAGAGGAGATTGAGAGGTCTCAAGTTCCTGTGGTGTTGTGGGTGATAAGGAACATTAGGCAAGAATTGGATGAAGGACACCAGCATCAGTTGACCTCAGGTGGAATGCCTTGGTCTGGGCTAGATACTGAATTCTTTTTTTTTAAAGACAATCTTAAGCTGTCGCCCTGGACAGAGTGCCATGGCATCATAGCTCACAGCAACCTCCAACTTGTTTTCAAGCAATCCTCTTGCTCAGTTTTTCTATTTATTTATTGCTAGTAGAGACAGGGGTTCTCAGTTTTGCTCAGGCTGCTCTTGAACTCGTGAGCTCAACCAATCCATCCACCTCAGCCTCCCAGAGTGCTAGGATTACAGGTGAGAGCCACCACGCCTGACCACTTAATTTAATCACGACCCCAACCCAGTAATAAGATGATGATTGTTAATATATGGATGGAGGATCAGGAAGTTAATATAATTTTTCCAGGTCTCATAGGTGATAAACTTTTTTTTTTTTTTTTTGCAGTTTTTGGCCAGGGCCCAGCTTGAACCCACCACCTCCGGTACATGGGGCTGATGCCCTACTCCTTTGAGCCATAGACGCATTATTATTATTTTATTTATAAACATTATTATTATTTTTTCCCTAGAGACAGAGTCTCACTTTGTCACCCTCAATAGAGTGCTGTGGCATCATAGCTCATAGCAACCTCAGACTCTTAGGGTTAGGCGATTCTCTTGCCTCAGCCTCCCAAGTAGCTGGGACTACAGGCGCCCACCACAGCACCCAGCTATTTTTTTTGTTGCAGTTTGGCCGAGGCAGGGTCTGAACCCACTACCCTCGGTATATGGTGCTGGTGTCCTGCTCACTGAGCCACAGGCGCTGCCCGATAAACATTATTGAAGGACCCTGATTTCAAAATTTTGGCCTTTCCAAACACACTATTTTATATATTTTTTGCAAATCAGATTCTATCTAGTCTTTTACTTCTAGATTAGAAGTGATCAGGGCGCCGGCACCATGTACCGAGGGTGGTGGATTAGAAGTGTTGCTGGGGAAAACTTTCCCCAAAGTTAACTAAGTTAGATATATTATTTAAAGTTAAAGGGTCAGGTTTATTTATTTTAATTTTTTTAGGGCACTTTCTTGCCCTCAGTAGAGTGCTGTGGTGTCACAGCTCACAGCAACCTCCAGCTCTTGGGCTTAGGTGATTCTCTTGCCTCAGCCTCCTGAGTAGTTGGGACTATAGGCGCCTGCCACAACGCCCGACTATTTTTTGTTGCAGTTTGGCCAGGGCCGGGTTTGAACCTGCCACCCTTGGTATATGGGGTCATTGCCCTACTCACTGAGCCACAGGCGCCACCCAAGGGTCAGGTTTATTATTTTAGCTTCCTTGGTGCCAAGTGGAGGGGTGTAATACAAGCTGTAATATTACAGTGTACTTAAGGGCAGTGTATCATTCTAAGTGCTTTACATGTATTAACTCATGTAATCCTCACAGCATCCTATAAGGTAGATTCTATTAATATTAGTTTTTTTTTCTTTGAAATAGGGTCTCTGTCACCTAGGCTAGAGTGCTGTAGCATGAGTCTAGCTCACAGCAACCTCAAACTCCCAGGTTAAATCAATCCTCCTGCTTTAGCCTCCCCAGTAGCTGAGACTACAGGTACCTGCCAGAACCCTTGGCTAATTTTTCTATTTCTAGTAGAGATGAAGGTCTCACTCTTGCTCAGGCTGGTCTTGAATTCAAGTGATCCTTCCATTTCACCTGGGCTTTCTAGAGTGCTAGGATTACAGGTGTGAGCCACTGTACCCAGCCAATACTAGTAGTTTTTTAAAGTTTTAAATTTTACATGCATAGAGAAGCTAAATAGCTTGCCCCAAGATCACAGAGCAATAAGAGGTAGAACCAGGATTCAGACCTGGAGCTGTACACGAACTCAGTGGTCTTCAAACTTTTGGGGATCAGTTTCATGGGAGACAATTTTTCCACAGATGGTGGGGGTGGAGATGGCTTATATTTCCACCTCAGATCATCATGCGTTAGACTCTCATAAGGAGCATGCAACCTAGATCCCTGGCATGTGCAGTTTGCAGTAGGGTTTCTGTTCCTATGAGAATCTAATGCTCCTGCTGAATGGGGAGTGGCTGTAAATAAATACAGATGAAGTTTTGCTTGCTTGCCTGCCCCTGCTCTCCTCCTGCTATGTGACCCTGTTACTAACAGGCCAAGAACCTGTATGTAGGAGGTGTCGGGGGACCACACCTCTAACTCACTGCTTCCATCTAGAGACTATATCATGTTGGTCAGTTAATCACTGAGTATTTCACTGTTTTCTACTTCCCATAAAAGTCTAAAATAGTGCTGGTGTTCTAAAGCTGTTAGTCTATTAATAGATGCACTAAACTCAGGTAGAAAAGGTACTGAGTATGTCTCAGCTATCACAAATTAGATTTAGAAGTCAGGTAAATGTCACAAATGCATTGCTGAAACTTCAAAAGTAGCTATAGTTTATTAGCTTTTCATGTCTGCACAAGTGCATTGTATATGTGAAAGTCATGTAAAAAAGCAGAATAGGGGCGGCACCTGTGGCTCAGTGGGTAGGGCACCAGTCCCATATACCCAGGGTGGCGGGTTCGAACCTGGCCCCGGCCAAACTGCAGCAAAAAATAGCTGGGTGTTGTGGCGGGTGCCTGTAGTCCCAGCTACTCGGGAGGCTGAGGCAAGAGAATCACTTAAGCCCAGGAGTTGGAGGTTGCTGTGAGCTATGACGCCACAGCACTCTACCGAGGGCGATAAAGTGAGACTCTGTCTCAAAAAAAAAAAAAAAAAGAATAAATGAGAATTTTGCAACTAAAGAAAATTTTAGAGATTGTGTTGCACTCAGGCAGGGGCTGTCCTTACATAGATCTTTGGGATCTTTCTTTTTCTTTGAGACAGTCTAGGTTCTGTCACCCCAGCTAGAGAGTGCAGTGAAGTTGTTATAGCTCACTGAAGCTTCAAAGTCTTGGACTCACGTGACCCTTATACCTTAGCCTCCTGAGTAGCTGTGAACTGATTACTGGTATACACCACCATGCCTGGCTAATTTTAAAAATATTTTTGATAGAGGTGGGGTCTTCTTTTTGCTCAGGCCGGTCTGGAATACAGGACCTAAAGTGATCCTCCTGCCTGGGGTCTTTTGACTCAGTTTACTGATCCTTTTCCTCATTTTCTTCCCTGTGTTTTGCATCTTTGCCCCATGACATTTCCACCATAGTAATAATCAACCTGAATTCTTTTTTTGAGAAAGCATAGCATTTCTCCTCCTCCTCCTTTTTTTTTTTTTTTTTTTTGCAGTTTTTGGCCGGGGCTGGGTTTGAACCCACCACCTCCAGTATATGAGGCCAGTGCCCTACTCCTTAGAGCCACAGGTGCCACCTGCGTCTCCTTAAAATTTCCCTTAGGTGGAGTGTCTTTCAGAAAGATGATATTAACTGTTTGAGATCTTTTCAGATAGTGAGTAACTGTTGAATTGAGAGGATTTCTATGACATGAAGTGAAATATATGGTATTTTAGGCACTGTCTAAATAACAGATTAATGAAATAAAAAGCAGTCTACTTTTAAGTATATGGATGCTAGTATCTAGCCTTTTATTATTAAATCTTTATAAAATGTGACCAATGCATCTTGACAAGCTGCAACGATCATTGGTGACCATAATGACCCTGAAAAAAGTAATGAAATACCAAATTTTTCATCCAGTTTGTTTTTATTCTAATTCTTGTGAAAATTGATAATTAGTATGATGTTGATAGCCCTCTACTAACGTGAATATTTGGTTATTCGGACACTGTACTCAATAGAGTATGGAACCTAATAAGGTTCCTTTTCTGTACATGTGCCTTACATTACTTAGAAAATTCTAAGCTTATTAATTTTTTTTTTTTTTTTTTGGAGACAGCATCTCAATCTATTACCCTCAGTAGAGTGCCATGGCGTCACAGCTCAGAGCAACCTCAAACTCTTGGGCTTAAGCGATTATGTTGCCTCAGCCTCCCAAGCGGCTGGGACTACAGGTACCCGCCACAACACCGGCTATTTTTTTTTTTTTTTTGTAGTTGTCATTGTTGTTTGGCAGGCCTGGGTTGATTTTGAACCCGCCAGGTCCAGTGTATGTGGCTGGCGCCCTAGCTGCTGAGCTACAGGTGCCAAGCCATAAGCTTATTAATTTTGCCTTTAGAATTAATTCAGGCTGGGTGAGGTGGAGTATGCCTAAAATCCTATCTGGGAGGCTGAGGTAGGAGAATTGCTTGAGCTGAAAGTTCAAGGTTGTAGTGTGCTATGATTATGCCTGCAAGTAGCCTGGGCAACATAGTGAGACCCTGTCTATGAAAAAAAAATAATTCACATAAACAAGACCAAACTGATAGCATAGCTTACTTTAATCTTGAATGGGTTAGTAAAGTAGTTCTCCCAAGCATTGATTACAGTATCTAAAATATATTTGTTTATCCAAATAGTATCTTATGTTCTGCCTTTCCAAAATGAAATTATATAGCTTTTGATTAATAGAGTACTAATAAAAATTTGGTATTAATTTCATCTTGTATATACTTTGCTGTCATAGACAAGTGAACATTTAATGTGGTGGAATCAGGACGTAAAAGTAAGGTAGGGACAAGTGAGAAGAGATACCTAGAATGTCTCTCAATAAGATGGGGAATATAAAAGAGAAAACTGGAGGGAGAGTAGAATTACGATTCTGTTTATTTATTTGTTTTTATGTTTTTTATTTTTTGAGACAGAGTCTCAGTCTGTTGCCCTAGGCTAGAGTGTCCTGATGTCATATCAACCTTAAACTCTTGGGCTGAAGCCATCCTCTTGCCACAGCCTTCCCATTAGCTGAGACTATAGGCGCTGGCTATAACACCCAGGTAGTTTTTTCTATTTTTTAGTGGAGATAGGGTCTCGTTCTTGCTCAAGCTGATTTTGAAATCCTGAGCTCAAGCAATCCACCCACCTTGGCCTCCCTGAGTGCTAGGATTATAGGTGTGAGCCACCTTGCCTGGCCTTATGATTGTTTAGATACGTTGATTTTTGAGATCCCAAAATGGGGCACTCAAAAGTGTTCACTAGGCAGTTTATTCAACATATTACAGGACTAGGGTGAGGATAGATTTGTACAGAGATTACATGTATCAAGATAATGGGGAAAGTACATCTAAGCAGAAACCAGGGATTTAGATGAGGTTATTTGGGAAGACAAGATATTTAAATGAGAAGAGAGAAGGGACAAGAATAGAATCCTGAAGGATCCAAATGTTTTAGGGGTATTCAAGAAATGTGAGTCCATGAAGAAAATTAACAAATGAGCAGTGCAAGAAGAGGAAGAAGATCAGGAGTTTCAGTATTACAGAGCTGAGTGATGAGCCGTGGGCATAAATTACGCTATAGAAGGATCCAGAGAAATAGGGAATAGGATGTAACCATTGAATTGGACTAATAAGTGTTTGTTGATGGTATTTTTTATGAACTTTTTTGTTTTTAACAATAATACACTTTCATTGCAGTTAGGTTGCAAAACAGATTAGCAAATAGGAAGGAGAAAAAAGTAAAAACTGGTACTCTACCTCAAGATAGCTAACTTTTTGTTGTTGTTGCAGTTTGGCTAGGGCCAGGTTCGAACCCACCACCCTTGGGATATTGGGTCAGTGCCCTACTCACTGAGCCACAGGCGCCGCCCAAGATAGCCATTTTTATTTTATTAATTAATTATTATTTTTTTTTTTGCAGTTTTTGGCCGGGGCTGGGTTTGAACCCGCCACCTCCGACATATGGGGCTGGGGTCCTATCCTTTGAGCCATAGGCACCGCCCTATTTATTAGTTTTTTGAGACGGAGTCTCACTATGTAGCCCTCAGTAGAGTGCTGTGGCGTCACAGATCACAGCAACCTCAAACTCTTGGGCTTAAGGGATTCTCTTGCCTCAGCCTCCCAAGTAGCTGGTACTACAGGCATCCGCCACAATGCCCGGTTATTTTTTTGTTGTTGTCATTGTCGTTTAGCAGGCCTAGGCCGGGTTTGAACCCACCAGCCCCGGTGTATGTGACCAGCATCCTAACCACTGAGCTACGGGCACCAAGCCATATTTTAATGCCTTTTTTTTTTTTTTTTTTTTTTTTTTTTGACACAGCCGCAAGCTATTGCCCTGGGTAGATTGCTGTGGTGTCACAGCTCACAGCAACCTCAAACTCCTGGGCTTAAGCGATTCTCTTGCCTCAGCCTCCTAAGTAGCTAGGACTACAAGTGCCTGCCACAGCACCCAGCTATTTTTTAGTTATAGTTGTCATTGTTTGGCAGGGTTGGGCTGGATTTGAACCCACCAGGCTCAGGTGTATGTGGCTGGCAACTTAGCCGCTTGAGCCACAGGTACCGAGCCAAGAGATCTAATTATAATTCTGTCTTTGCTCATTTCTCTGATATGCAAAGATATGGTTTAAGTTCCTTTGAAATTATTTTAAATATATAAGCAATACATAATTTTTTTTTTTTTTTTTTCGAGACCGGAACCTCAAGCTGTCGCCCTGGGTAGAGTGCCGCGGCATCACAGTTTATAGCAACCTCCAACTCCTGGGCTCAGGTGATTCTCCTGCCTCTGCCTCCCAAGTAGCTGGGACTATAGGCGCCTGCCACAATGCCTGGCTATATTTTGGTTGCAGCTGTCATTTTTGTTTGGCAGGCCTGGGCTGGATTTGAACCCACCAGCTCAGATGTATGTGGCTTGCGCCTTAGCCACTTGAGCCACAGGCACCGAGCCTACATAATTTTAAAAAATAAAGTCAGGTGAGCTGGATGCCTGTAGCATAGTGGTTATGCTGCCAGCCACATGCACCAAGAGTGGCGGGTTTGAACCTAGCCTAGACCAGCTAAACAGTAATGACAACTGCAACAAAAAAATTGCTGGGCATTGTGGCAGGCTCCTGTAGTCCCAGCTACTTGGGAGGCTGAGGCAAGAGAATTGCTTAAGCCCAGGAGTTTGAGGTTGCTGTGACCTGTGATGCCATGGCACCCTACCAAGGGCAACATAGACTGTTGTCTCAAAAAAAAAAAAAAAAATAATAATGATAGGCTGGGCGTCTATGGCTCACTGGTAAGGCACTGGCCAAATGCATTGAGGATGGCCGGTTCGAACCTGGCCCTGGCCAGCTAAACAACAGTGACATTTGCAACACAAAAAAATAGCCAGCTGTCGTGGCGGGTGCCTGTAGTCCCAGCTACTTGGGAGACTGAGGCATGAGAATCACTTAAGCCCAGGAGTTTGAGGTTGCTGTGAGCTCTGATGCCACGGTAGTCTGCCCAGGGTGACATAGTGAGACTCTGTCTCAAAAAAAAGAAAATAATAAAGTCAGGCTGGGCTTGGTAACTCGTGCCTGCAATCCCACCTATTTGATAGGCTGGGGTAGGAAGATTGCATGAGGTCAGGAGTTGCAGACTAATCTGGAGAATACCATCTCTACCAAAAAATAAAAATAAATAAAAATAAATTCGGCTCGGCGCCTGTAGCTCAAGCGGCTAGGGCACGAGCCACATACACCAGAGCTGGTGGGTTCAAATCCAGCCCGGGCCTGCCAAACAACCATGACAACTACAACCAAAAAAATAGCCAGGCGTTGTGGCTGATGCCTGTAGTCCCAGCTACTTGGGAGGCTGAAGCAAGAGAATCGCTTAAGCACAAGAGTTGGAGATTGTTGTGGGCTGTGATGCCACAGCACTCTACCTAGGGCAACAGCTTGAGACTCTGTCTCAAAAAAATAAATAAATAAAAATAAGGTTAACGAGGTAAGTAAAAAGG
>CAUYPK010028039.1:0-11485 GCA_963574355.1 Loris lydekkerianus
GCTCATCATCCTTAATCATCAGAGAAATGCAAATCAAAACTACTTTGAGATATCATCTAACTCCAGTAATATTAGCCCATATCACAAAATCCCAAGATCAGAGATGTTGGCGTGGATGTGGAGAAAAGGGAACACTTTTACACTGCTGGTGGGAATGCAAATTAATACATTCCTTTTGGAAAGATGTTTGGAGAACACTTAGAGATGTAAAAATAGATCTGCCATTCAATCCAATAATTCCTCTACTAGGTATATACCCAGAAGACCAAAAATCACATCATAACAAAGATATTTGTACCCGAATGTTTATTGCAGCCCAATTAATAATTGCTAAGTCATGGACAAAGCCCAAGTGCCCATCAATCCATGAATGGATTAATAAATTGTGGTATATGTACACCATGGAATATTATGCAGCCTTAAAGAAAGAGGGAGACTTTACCTCTTTCATGTTTACATGAATGGAGGTAGAACATATTCTTCCTAGTAAAGTATCTCAAGAATGTAAGAAAAAGTATCCAATGTACTCAGCCCTACTATGAAACTAATTTATGGCTTTCACATGAAAGCTATAACCCAGTTATAACCTAAGAATAGGGGAAAGGGGGAAAGGGAGGGAAGGGAGAGGGAGGTGGGCGGAGGGCGGGTGATTAGTGGGATTACACCTACGGTGCATCTTACAAGGGTGTATGTGAAACTTAGTAAATGTAGAATGTAAATGTCTTAACTCAATAACTAAGAAAATGCCAGGAAGGCTGTGTAAACCAGTGTGATGAAAATGTGTCCAACGGTGTATAAAACCAGTGCATGGTGCCTCATGATCGCATTAATGTACAAAGCTATGATTTAATAATAAAAAAAAGAAAGTGATTCCCCAAAGGAAAAGCACACTGAGCAGACAATGATTTACTTCAATGAATATATATGAAAATTTAAATTACTGAATGAGATCTGGAGGAGGTGATAGAAACTAAATGACGTAGGAAGAACTTAAGCTTGCATCTGATGTGAAGGTGGTCTTGCCCTCGGCTGTTTTCTGTTTTACTGTAACAGGAAGACCACTGGGGGGTTGTAACCACATCTCAATGGAAGCATGGAGCATCTCACATGCAAACATTTCTTTGATTTGATATAAAACATATAAATAGCATTTCTACTTATATTTACCAAGTAGTTTTGTTTCTGTAAGACAGTAATCTTTCTTCTGGAATAGTAATAGATTGGTGCTTTACAATTTAAGTAATACAGGAATTATTATTTTGGATCCTTGTATGAAAAAGCAGACTGATAGACAATGAGAAAATGTGTCTTCACAGTTTCTAGTAATGAGTAGCCAGTTTTGGTCAGCACTATGAAGGCAAATTTATAGAAAGTTGGTAGTTATTTTCATTTATAGATGTGTTTAAATAAATGTTTTAAAATGTTCTATTGGATTGTAATCATCCTGGTGGGATCAAGCAACAAGGAATAGAAAAGAAAGAGCTTTGTATTGAGTTCTCTGCATAAGAGGTGACTGGGTCAGGAGAATGAGTCCAGATAGTGACTGAATTGCTCTAGGAAGGAGCTGGAGCTGTGAGCGGGAAGGCACCTCCCTCCTACAATGTCCCCACTTCCAGGCAGTCACAAGCACACAGTTTGAAAAGTGCTCATATAAAACTCAAGGATGGAATCAAAATCACTTTATAGCATTACTATAATAGATAGACACTTATCTGTGGTTTTCATTTATTTATATATGGAAGTGATATTACATTTATTCAATAATTGACATGATACAGGCACCTGACTGGCACTGATCAATCAGAGGAGATTCTAGCTTTAAACATCTGAAATATCTTACAGGTGTGTTTCAGCTGAATATCAGCTCTGTATGTCTATTCATATGTGCAAAACAGCTAATCATTACTATTAATAAATATATCGGGTCACATTTCAGCTCCATTGCAGTCAATTGTACATCAAAATTATTTCTGATAAAACTCTGGGAATTTTATATTTACATACCCATTAAAAACACTTAAAGTAGACCCTCCATAGTTGACCACCTCTCTCCATTGACCACCTCCTGAAATTGATCTAATTTTCATAGCCTGGACATGCACTACATGCCTGTAGCATCATAGCAGGCTTAGTTCCTGACGTTGACCATCTCTGTATATTGATAGGTTGTTGCTGTGCTTTGGGTGGTCAACTAATAATTTGTCATTAAATATTATACCTACAAATACCAGTAAATCCTACTATGATCCAAACAATCAAAAGGGAACAATCAAACAAAAGGGAACACTTTTGTTTGATTGTTTGTTTGTTGGTTCCCTTTTGTTTGATTGTTTGTTTGTTGGTTCCTGGACATACAATAGAAAGGATAAAGTTGTTACCCCCTTGAATCTTATAGCTTCACTAGGGTGATGAATAACAGAAAATTTCAAAGCAGAATACTAAATTCTGGCTTGGGAAATACAAGGAACTGTGAAAGCAATGGGGAGTGGCATCTGTAGAATGATACACACCTGGGATTAGGGATTATGGAAGACTTTTTGGAAGAGGTGCTAACTAAATTGTGACTTAAAGATACATTAACAGGAGGGAAGCAGGGAAATGAGAAGAGAGTAGTTCAAGCACGTATAACATTCCAGAGATAAAAAGATCAAAAAACTCTCAATGACCCCAAAGCAGTATAATATTGTTTGGGAGCCCTCGTTGTTGTCCCCTACGTGAAAAATGGGAAAATTATCATACTTAAGCTTCTTCCAACTCTAACATTTGTTAGTTTTTTTCCCTGCTTGAATGATGGATAACTATAGTCTATTCTGTAAGTAGAATTCCATCAGTCTTCCCTAGGTTACTGTATTTAAATGGAATCCCCACTCATCCCCAGTGTTCGTGGAGAGCAGCATGGGAGGATGTGAAGCAGTATCCCAGCTCCCACCTGCTGACTCCTGCCCCTCTGTGCTCATGCTGCCTCTGTGCCTGGGCGTGCCCTTTCTCTTCTTATTCTTTCAGGATTTGAATCAAAGTTTCTGTCGTTTCAAAACTCTGTGGCTCCTTTGGGTAGAGCCGACTCCTGTATGCTGCACACAATTTTCTCCTATCAGTTGAAATTCTTTATGCCTCATTCAGCCTGTAAGTCATCTGAAGATAGGGACATTATCATTTTATTATTGGGGCCTTGGGTAATGTCTATCATAGGACATTAGAGATTAGAAGTACTTCTCATCCCCCCTTTGAGGGCTGATTATACTCCTAAGGTTTACTACTCAAATATGAACAAGTATTGCTTTTATTATTTCCTTCCACTGTTTCAAAGAAGCTAAATTGGGGAACAAGGCATGGGTCAGGAAGTTTATGAGGGACTTCCTGCTTTCTACCCACTGAATTGGAAATAGGTTTTGTACTATCGGCCTGACCTCACTTTATCACTTAGTCACAGGCAAGCAGACAATAAGTCACAGTATGGATACAGATAGTGGAAGAAAGCCCCAAACACATGATAGGAAGTGAGAGACCAGCTTTCTTCCTTCAAGATACAATGTCTTTGCCCACCAAAAGAACAGGGGTCAATAAATGTCAGGTTCTGACCAGCCTCCCTTCTTCATGTGCTACAGTGATCATGTGCAAGCAATTTTTGAAATTGATATAAGTGAAACCATACTGTATGTGTAACTACACATGTGTACTCAGTAACTCCGAAAATCTCCAAGGTCCATTGAAGTCCCCAAAAAGCTACATAACCAAAATGTCATAAAATGTCAGTTTAATGACTTGATGATTTTAAAGTGTCTTTTAACCCTAAGAATATAAGTTTCTTTAATGTCTGATACTAACTTTACCTAAAATTATTGCATCCTTGGGATGTGGTGATCTGGATAAGGTAATGTTCTAGATTATAGAAAATAGGCTGATTCTATGAGGAAAAAGTCTTGCTGGATTTATTTTCTTTTACTTAATATTTGACCTTGTTGTAGGATGGGGCAAATTGTAACTGAACATTATACAGACTAATGGATATGCTTGAATGCCAAAGAAGCTTTTGTTTATTAGAGGCTGTGAGCCCTTTCATGCCTTGTCTCTGGTCTGTTGACTACCAAGCTACAGGATTACAGATTTAGGTAGTTTCTTTATTAGATAGGATATCTATCAATACTGTCAGGTCATACCTAAAATAATTTTAAAAAATAATCTAAATAGACTAAAATAAAACTAGATCTTGTGCCTGAAAAACACAGAGAAGTATATTAATTTTTAAAATATAGTATGATTAATGAAGATTGATTGGTGTGCACTTAGCAAATAATTTCAGATATAGTAGAACGTGAACAGTGTAGAAAATAATGCTGAGTCTCTTGCCTTAAGCTGTGGAGCAGGCATATTTTTATTTATTCATTAATCTAATTTTGACATTTCCCCCCCCTTCATTGTACTTCTATTTGAATGTAATTTGTGGGACAACATCTAGAAGGGCTGATATTTGACAGTTTAATCTGGGGCCACAATAAGACAAGCAACAAAACAGTATTTGGCATTGCAGTTTCTCCCCTTTATCCTCGAGACTTGCTGCCTCCCGTCGTCAGGACTTTCTGAGCATTTACAGTGTACCAGGCATGATAGAACATATAGAAAACATTTTTCCTACTCCTGAGGAGCTTACTTTCTAAAAGAAAAAAAAAATTCATCTCTCTCAAATAACATTTTTGTTTGGTGTCTCTGCAAAGTACTGGGGAGAGAGTGTTTAGAGTGAGCTTTGATATAACTTAGCCCCATCATTATTTAGAGAACAGAAGAAGAGAAATAGGAAGGATTTTAAAGACAAACAGTGGCAGACTATTCAGGATAGGGAGGATTTGAGATAAGTACAATTTCGTGAACTAAGGAGAGATTTGCTATAGTAAATATAATGTTGGAAATAGTTTACAGGATATTAGCAAAGGAAGCAGGTTACCTCAGATGTTGAATGGCCCAGAAAGATCTTGTGACCTCTTCCCAGGTCCACGGCTACCAAGTTAGTGACAATACAGAAGGCTAGAAGAGGAAGGTGATCTTATGTACCTAAAAAATAGATAGAATAAAGGATCAAAATTGAAGTCAGTTGATAAGAGTATCAAGAAATTCTTAAAAAACAAAAGTGATTTGGAAACACAGAACTTACAGTTCATGCTACCCAATGTCATGATGGGCCACGAACATTGTGGCTTCATATGTTAAAATATGCCACATACTAAAATTTTAAATGAATGTTTTTTTCCCAATAAATCTACCCCTTCCCAAGAAAAAATAAGAGCTCCCTTTTGTGGGGGGAAAAGATAGAGAAATATGGGTCATGCTTAAAAAGAGTAGTTATATTAGTGGTATTTTTGTTGTCATAAACTTTGTGTTTAAACTTGGTAAAAGCCAATCACCTGCCAAGAAGGACTAAGGAATACATTTTAAAAAATGTACCATTTCTTTTAGAGAAGTTTCAGAACACAAGACTAATTTACAAGACTGTATAGAAAGTGGTTGAAAAGTCCATTCATAAAACTTTTATTCCACTTGCATGTTCTTAACAATGATGCTTGTTCATGAAAATTTCATAGTATGTTAAACACAGTTAGCCATCATCTCAAGTTATTTCCCTGTTAACTATTTTTACAGCACATGCATGTTAGGTGAGTATCAAAAAAAAAAAAAAAAAAAAAATCAGAAAAGTAAAAACCTAAAGAAAGTTAAATATATAGTTTTTTTGTTTGTTTTCTGACTATGCTTGATTTATACAACACGGTGGATATTAAGCAGTTCATTTTTCTGCATCTTAGGTTGTCTAAAACCTTTAAATATCAATAAAATGAGTGTAAAAAAAATAATGAAAGCAAAGAGCTGGCAACTTCACAAATGGAATGTGAACTTTTTCTGTCCTTATCCAGAGTAAAGTGGGTCACAGTTTTGTCTGAAGGAACATCTCTGCAGGTCCTTTAACATCTCGGTAGTTAAAGGTGTGTGCACTGAGATGGAGTATCCTACAGGTAGACATGGCTTAACATGGAGTGCCTAGGAAGCGCTCCAAACCTTAACATACTCAAAATAACTGCAGCTGTGACTAGAATCATTTCCTCCTTTTATTCCCACCAGGATAAACGAATATGCAGTGTTCTTTGTTTAGACATGGAAGCATTTTAATACTTAATTTTTTACTCAGTATCACAATTAAGATCGATTCATCTTACACTTCATTTTAAGAAATTTTAACTATCTTCCATGCAGGTGAAATAGTTGTTTGAATTGCTTGGAATTTACTCTTACCTGTAGTTGGCAATTATTTGTCTCATCTCTTCTTTTTTCCTAGCCTTTTATGCCTCTATTTGGTGCACCATTACAGATAGACTCTGATTTACTTGGCATAATCCCGTTGCATTTGTAGAGGATTTTTAATTGCAGTTTTTTTTCTTGCTTTTGGATTATTGTATAAATTTATAGACTGAAAAGATTTAAAACAGAAGGGAAAGAAATGGATGTTGCCCTTTAGAATGATTGAATAAACGTGCTAGAGAAGCATATGGTCTGAAAGGAACTGACTGATAACGATAATAGTTCAGGGAGTAACGGTGTCTGTTTATGGTTTCAAGAGGAAAATCAACAAAGGAAGAGAAACAGTTGGCATCTTCCTGTTTAATAACCTTTTGCTTTTGTTGCTTAGAAAATCCGGCATTCTGACAAAACAAGTGAAAACATATGAAAGTGTTAGAGAAATAAGTAGTTTTGATTGAAGGATTTTCAGAATCCTTTCAGATGAGATTATAATTATATTTGGAACATAAACATATATGTGTTATGGAAAAAAAGAAAGTAAGAGCAATTAAAAAAAATTTTTTTTTTTCTTTTTACCTAGGACAGTCTTATTGTTGACAGCAACTTGATTCCATAAATTCACAAATGTTTTACCTAACATATTTCAAGATACTTGCTGTGGAGTTTCAGCATTAAGATTTGGCTGACATTTTATTTAGGGAAGTCAGTGGTAGTAGTGTTGTTGGAAATTCAGTGGGAAAATTAAGGGCAAAATGAAATATGAGATTCCATTATAAGAAAGTTATTGCTAATTAAATTCCACCTTCATCTCTTTTTCCCCTATTTTTTGTATCTGAAACTACTATCCATCCAGTCCTTCAAGTCAGAAATAAAAAAATCAGTATAGACTTATCTTCTTCAGCAAACATATGCGACCAACTCTCAAAATGCATTGCTTCTTTTCTTTTTTAAACATTCTTTCATTATGACACTGCTTTTTTTTTTTTTCCCATTGCAACTGCCTTCGTTTGGGCAGGCATTTCTCATCTAGTTAATAGGACGCTTTTCTTCTTTTCTTTCTTGTATCTTTTTAAAAAAGATTCTTTATCCTAGACATTTCCAGAGGGAAAATTCTAAACTAATCTTAGCTTGTCACTTCTCTGTTTCAAATCAATGTCTCCTGTTTAAAGTCACTCTTCACCTTTAGGGTGAAGTTCAATGTCACTCTTCACCTTTAGGATGAAGTTCAGTATCAGTCCCCTCAACTTAACAAAAAAGACTCACCCCTCTCACTCCCCCACCTCCACCTGTCAGCCGTACCCAAGGACACACACCACAGTCTTTCTTGCTTTAGTGCCCGTGTATACCCCCTTGAACGTTCTTATATTCTTCATATTCATTTAGCTAACTCTCACTTATTACTTAAGGTTGAAATGAAATGTTTTTAGGCAAAGCTGTTTTGGACCACTAAGATTGTGTTAGGACAGGCCTCTTTGTGAACACCTTTCCTGTACTTACATCCATTATAGCACTGTCTCTAGTACCATTGTGAATTCCTTATATTCATCTCTGCCACTTGAGTGTGAGCCTGTAAGCCCAGGGTTTGGATTTTGTATGAGGCATAGCAGGTACTCAGTACATATGTGTATGCAGGAGTCTGGGGAACGTATGGAAGCAGAATTATCCTCCCTTTGTAATGAGAGGGCTGTGTGCCCTTGAGCCCCTTTGGACATCAGCCTCAGCGTCTATGATCACAATTCACAGGAACTTTATTGTTTTTTAATTTTTTTTTCATTTTCTAACCATAGGCTTTCCATTTCTCTTCTACTTCATTTACCTGAACTAGATCACCTGCTCAGGTGGTTACAATTGAAATTGTTGAAATTCTTAAAGCATTTAGAAGTGAAATATGTTTTATATACTTGTAATGTTATATACGTATAACATGCTCAAGTATTATACTATAATAAATAATCATATGATAAATAATCTTTATTGTGGAAAATATTACAAAATATGTTAATATTACTTTATAAGTCACTATCACTTAAATTGCAATTTCACCATCCCTTACATGAGTATTTAGAGCCATCTGACATTTTAAAGATGTTCTTTCCATAGTTTTCAATGCTGGGATTTTATAAAGAATGAGGAATATGCTTTTATCTATAAGAGCGAGTAAGCAGTTTCTCCAGAAATTAGCATCGAGATTCATTATATGGGTATCTTCTCTTTTCCAGTCATGCAAATGTTTTCTAATTTCTTCATATTTTACCTCATTGGTACTTTTATGAATATTCACATGCAGTTTGTTTTGATCTAGAAAAAAATACTTTATTTAAAAATCACAACATAGGGTGGTGCTTGTGGCTCAATGGGTAGGACACCATCCCCATACACCGAGGGTAGCGGGTTCAAACCTGGCCCTGGCCAAACTGCAACAAAAATATAGCCGAGTGTTGTGGCAGGCACCTGTAGTCCCAGCTACTCAGGAGACTGAGGCAAGAGAATCGCCTAAGCCCAGGAGTTGGAGGTTGCTGTGAGCTGTGTGAGACCATGGCACTCACTTTATCACCAAAGGGTGATAAACAAACAAACAAAAAAAAAAATCACAACATAATAGAAAATGTTATTTTAAGCCAAATTTAGATTTATTTGGCTTTTCTGATCAACTTTTGCTGCAATAGGAAGCCAAAATTCACGCACAATACTATGGACAAATCAAATTAAAATTATTTTTATTTTTTATCAGAGAATATTCTTTGTTCTTTATTTAAGGATCTTCTGCTTTGTTTACCTCTTCTAGTACATCTTGCATCTTTCCTAATTAAATGATTTTAGCAACAATTAGATGGCACTGCCATCAGATTGGCTGTGAGGCTGAATTTGCATGTATTTCAGAAAGATATTTTTTCTTTGGTCAGATGAAGAAATATGTTACATACTCTGAAATACTTGCAAGAGTATGTTTTGAAACATTGTTATTATTATTACTTTTGATTGGCAAATCATAATTGTATACAATTATGAGGTACCATATTTTGCTTCTTATGGATGAACAAAGAAAGTTTCTTGAGATACAATTTCCTTTTGGTGATGATACTGTGAACCTCATTGAACTCATCACAAAGGACTTAGAATATTGTGTAAACTTAGCTGATAGCGCAGGGGCAGGGTTTAAGATGATTGACTCCAATTTTGAAATACATTCTACTACGGGTCAAATGCTGTCACACAATACAGCATGCTACAGAGCAATTTTTTGTGAAAGGAAGAGAGTCACCGTTGTAAACTTCATTGTGGTGGTGTATTGATAAACTGTCAAAGCCATGCCAACCTTCAGCAACCACAACCCTGCTCCATCAGTATCCATCAACTCTGAGGCAAGATCCTCCAGCAGCAAAATGATTATGATTCAGTTAAGGCTTAGAGCATGTTAGCATTTTTTTTAGCAACAAAGTATTTTTGTTGTTTTAGACATAATGCTACTGCCTACCTAATTGACTAAAGTTTACTGTATATGATAAACATGGCTACCTGTACTGGGAAACAAAAATTTCTTGTGACCCTCTTTGTTGTGATATTTGCCTTATTGAGGTGGAACCAAACTTGAAATATCTCTGAGGTATGCCTGTATAGGTTCCCTCCTTTCCTCCCCTATATTGTCTTCTATATCTGTTACCTTTTTTTTTTTTTTTTTTGATAAAGGTCATCCTAACAGGTGTTAGTTGTACCATACACCTTTTTGTGATTTTGGGCTTTTATTTGCCTTTCCATAAATGATTAGTGATACTAAGCATTTTTTTAAATGTACATATTGGCCATTTATATTTCTTCTTTTAAGCAATGTCTGTTGAGTTCCTTTGCCCATTTTTTTTTTCTTTTAGATTTCTTAGGCATTTCTTTTTTTTTCATTAAATTTTTATTTTATTTTATTTTTTATTGTTAAATCATAGCTGTGTACATTTGTGCAATCAAGGGGTACAATGTGCTGGTTTTATATATAATCTGAAATATTCTCATCAAACTGTTCAATGTAGCCTTCATGGCATTTTCTTAGTTACTGTATGTAGACATTTGTATTCTGCATTTAGTAGGTTTCGCCTTTACCCATTCTAAGATGCACTGTAGGTGTGGCCCCACCCATTATCCTCCCTCCTCCATGAATTCCCCACTCCCTTCCTCTCCCTTGGCCTTTTCCCCATATTCTTGTGCTATAGTTGGGTTATAGCCTTCATAATCTGCTAGTCCATTCCTGGGTCGATGGGCACTTTGGCTTCTTCCATGACTTAGCAATTATGAATTGGGCTGCAATAAACATTCTGGTACAGATGTCTTTGTTATATTGTGATTTTTGGTTTTCTGGGTATATACCTAGTAAAGGATTGAATGACAGGTCTATTTTTAGATCTCTAAATATTCTCCAAACATCCTTCCAAAAGGAACATATTAGTGTGCATTCCCACCAGCAGTGTGCCCTTTTCTCCGCATCCATGCCAACATCTCTGGTTTTGGGATTTTGTTATGTGGGCTTCTCTTACTAGGATTAGGTGATATCTCAAAGTAGTTTTGATTTGCATTTCTCTGATAATTAAGGATAATGAGCTTTTTTTCATGTGTCTGTAGATCATGCATCTGTCTTCTTTACAGAAGTTTCTTTTCAAGTCCTTTGCCCACCCTGAGATGGGATCACTTGTTCTTTTCTTGCTAATACCTTTGAGTTCTCTGTGGATTCTGGTTATTAAACCTTTATTGGAGGTATAACCTGCAAATATTTTCTCCCGTTCTGAGGGCTGTCTGCTTGCTTTACTTACTATGTTCTTGGCTGTGCAGAAGCTTTTTAGTTTGATCAGGTCCTGGTAATGTATTTTTGATACTGCTTCAATTGCCTGGGGAGTCCTCCTCATAAAATATTCACTCAGGCTGATTCCTTCAAGAGTTTTCCCTGCACTTTCTTCCAGTATTTTTATATTTCCATGTCTTTAGTTTAAATCTTTTATCCAGTGAAAGTCTATCTTAGTTAATGGTGAAAGGTGTGGGTCCAGTTTCAGTCTTTTACAGATTGCCAGCCAGTTCACCCAGCACCATTTGTTAAATAGGGAATCTTTTCCCCACTGAATGTTTTTAATTGGTTTGTCAAAGATCAAATAATGGGAAGTAGCTGGATTCATCTCTTGGTTCTCTATTCTGATCCAGACATCTACTTCTCCATTTTTGTGCCAGT
>CAUYPK010028043.1:0-15861 GCA_963574355.1 Loris lydekkerianus
CAAAAAATAGCCGGGCGTTGTGGCAGGCGCCTGTAGTCCCAGCTACTTGGGAGGCAGAGATAGGAGACTCGCTTGAGCCCAGGAGTTTGAGGTTGCTGTGAGCTATGATGCCACAGCACTCTACCCAGGGCAACAGCTTGAGGCTCTGTCTCAAAAAAAAAAAAAAAAAAATTTCCAGCTCAAGTCACCTTCTTTAATTACGACAGCTTACCTTACCCATTATCTTCCGTCCATTCATAGCAGCTAGTGCTGCAGCTGCATGACGATGCTCATGAAACTCCACAAAACAATATGGATCATTTCCAGCTGTCTGTTGGAGAAGAAACACCAAAGTCAATTTTAAGCTTTATTCTCCAATTATCTTAAAATTATGCAAAGATTTCCCCCACAAGTTTGATGCATCTATGTTATCAAGCCATGGAGAATAAAAGGTCCAACCAACAAGTAAATTTTTATTATTTCATTTTTTTGAAACAGAGTCTCACTGTTGTTGCCCTCTGTGGAGTGCTATGGCGTCATAGCTCACAGCAACCTCAAACTCTTCGGCTCAAGCAATTCTCTTGCCTCAGCCTCCCAAGCAGCTGAGACTACAGGCACCCAGCACAAATGCTGGCTAATTTTTTTTTTTTTTTTTTTTTTTTTTTGAGACAGAGCCCCAGGTTATCTCTCTAGGTGGAGTGCCGTGGCATTACAGCTCACAGCAACCTCCAACTCCTGGTCTCAAGTGATTCTCCTGCCTCCAAAGTAGCTGCAACTACAGACACCCACCACAACGCCCGGATATTTTTTGGTTGCAGGTGTCATCATTGTTGTTTTGCGGGCCAGGGCTGGATTCAAACATGCCAGCTCAGGTGTATGTGGCTGGCACCTTAGCTGCTTGAGCCACAGGTGCCGAGCCAATCTCGGCTACTTTTAGAGATGGGGTCTCCCTCTTGCTCAAACTGGTCTCAAACCCACGAGCTCAGGCAATTTACCTGGCCTGGCCTCCCAGACTGCTAGGATTACAGGTGTGAGACACTGTGCCTGGCCTTACATTTTTATTTTTGATTAATTTACTTTTTAAAGATGGAGTCTCACTGTGTTGTCCAGGCTGAAACTTCCAACTCCTGGCCTCAAAGGATCCTCCTGCCACAGCCTCCCAAGTAGCTGGGACTGTAAGTGTGGTACACCACCTCACACTAATTTAGATACCAATTAAATAGTGATATGTGCCTGTAGCTCCAGCTACTTGAGAAGCTGAGGCAAAGGACTGCTCAAGCCCAAGAGTTCATATTCAGCCTGGGCAGGGCAACATAATGAGATCCTGATTCTGAAAAATAAATTTAAAAGTTTTTTTAAAAGTAAACATTCAAAACCAAACACTGAGGCCAGATTGGGTGGCTCACGCCTGTAATACTCGCACTCTAGGAGGCCGAGGAAGGTGGATTGCTTGAGCTCACAGGTTTGAGACCAGCCAGAACAAGAGTGAGACTGCCTCTAAAAATAGTTCAGCTCTAAAAATAGCCCAGCATTTTGGTGGGCACCTGTAGTCCCAGCTACTTGGGGGGCTGAGGCAAGGGACTTGCTTGAGCCCAGCAGTTTAAAGTTGCTGTGAGCTAAGACGCCTCTGCACTCTACTGAGGGTAACCAGAAGAGACTTGTCTCAAAAAGAAAAAATAATTAAATTTAAAAAATAAAAATAAAAACTGTTCCCCTTGGCCAGATGCAGTGGCTCACCCCTGTAATCCTGGCACTGTGGGAGGCCAAGGCAGGAGGATCGCTTGTCAGAAGTTTGAGACCAGCTTGAACAACTAGCTGGTCATAGTGGCGTTCGCTTGTAGTCCAAGCTAGTAGGGAGACTGAGGCAGGAAGTTCACTTGAGTCTTGGAGTTTAAGCTTGCTGTGAGCTAGGCTGACGCTATACACACTGGCCTGGGGTAACAAGGTGACACTGTCTCAAAAGGCAAAAACAACACCATCGCTTTCACTTTATCAAATGTCTATTATTTTCTACCCCACTTCCTAATCTAATTGTAATAACTGAATGTATCAGCCAACAAACTGACATCACTCATTAAAAAATAATTCTGGGCTTAGCGTCTATGGCTCAAGCAGCTAAGGCGCCAGCTGCATACACCTGAGCTGATAGGTTCAAATCTAGCCCAGGCCCGCCAAACAACAACAAAAATGCTGGCTGCAACCAAAAATAGGCAGGCATTATCATGGGCGCCTGTAGTCCCAGCTGCTTGGGAGGCTGAGGCAGGAGAATCACTTGAGCCCAGGAGTTAGAAGTTGCCGTGAGCTGTGATGCCACAACACTCTACGTAGGGTGACAGCTTGAGGCTCTGTCTTTAAAAAAAAAAAAAAAAAAAAAAAAAATTCTGTTTACTTTTGGCTCAGTGCCTGTGGCTCAAGCAGCTAAGGTGCCAGCCACATACACCTGAGCTGGCAGGTCTGAATCCAGCCTGGGCCCGCCAACCAACAACACTAACTGCAAACAAAAAATAGCCAGGCGTTGTGGCGGGCGTCTGCAGTCCCAGCTACTTGGGAGGCAGAGGCAGGAGAATCACTTCAGCCCAAGAGTTGGAGGTTGCTATGAGCTGTGACGCCACAGCCCTCTACCCAGGGCAACAGCTTGAGGCTCTGTCTCAAAAAAAAAAAAAAAAAATTCTGATGATTCACTGCACCTTGTAACAAAAGCCTACATATATGTGTATACATATGTAACAAATGAAAGTTATATAGAAATATTTCTCCTATAAATGATGAGGTCTATTCTCTTTTCCTGCTTTATTTAAAAAAAAACAAATTCAATTGTCAAAATGTATTAATTATAAATTCAGCAAAATTTTTATGAATTTAGACTACACAAACTATGAGTTTCTGGAAGTAATGGCTTTAAGTAATGTCTAAAAAAAGAATAAAGTAAAATACCCTTACATCCATAATCATTTTGCAGTTTTTACAAGGTCCAATCTGGCTAAAGAGCTGAAGAATTAGAGCTTCTGTCACATCTCTGGAAAGGTTACCGACGTATCTGAAACAAAAAGAAAAGCAACTTACCACTTTAAATTTGCTTCTTTTTCTAGAGCTGCTTACTGCAAAACAAATTTGGGAAAGAGGCAGTATACTATTGGGGAGCAACTCATGAAAGTTTGCCAACACTTGAAAATCTCTTTTAGGCCTGGCACCATAGCTAACTTGTAATCCTAACACTTTGGGAGGTTGAGGTGGCAGGACTGCTTGAAGCCAAAAGTTCAAGGCCAGCCTAAACAAAGCCAGGAGTAGTGGGTAAGCTTGTAGTCCTAACTAGTCGGGAGGCTGAAACAGGAGGATTGTCTGAGCCCAGGAGTTGGAGGTTATAGTGAGTTATGACAATGCCACTGTACTCTAGCTGAGACTGGAGACCCTGTCTCCAACCAACCAACCTCTTTCAAAACAGATGTAAAATGTTATTTGCAAATACTGGGTATCCCCAAAAGTTATCCCTACAGTCACCATATACAGAGAAAATGGGAAATTGTAGCTAAATATATCTTTATTTACAAAATATTCATTACAGGCTTGGCACCCATAGCTCAGCAGCTAAGGTGCCAGCCACATACACTGGACCTGGCGGGTTCAAACCCAGCCCAGGCCTGCCAAACAATGACGACTCCAACCAAAAAATAGCAGGCACCTATAGTTCCAGCTACTTGGGAGGCTGAGGCAAGAGAATCACTTAAGCCCAAGAGTTTGAGGTTGCTGTGAGCTGTGACGCCACGGCACGCTGAGGGTGACATAGTGAGACTCTGCCTCCAAAGAAAATACAAAAAACAAAATATTCTTTACAAAATATTCTCTCTGTTGACCTCTTTACAAAATTCTATAATGAACATTCTATAAAAGATTATATATATATAAAACATATATATATCCATATGTTATATATATGTATTTATATTTATATATAATATATAATTACTTTATATATATATAACTTTATATATATATAAGTATATATACTTATATATAAGTATATATATAACCACATATATGGTTATATATATAAGTATATATAATATATATATGGTTATATATATAAGTATATATATAATATACATATGGTTTTATATATATAGTTATATATGTAAGTATATATAATATATATGGTTATATATATGTAAGTATATATAATATATATGGTTATATATATATATGAGTATATATAATATATATGGTTATATATATATAATGAGTATATATAATATATATGGTTATATATATATATATATATATATGAGTATATATATAAGGTAATTTAGCTACAATTTCCCATTTTCCATATATATGCCTATTGTAGGGGCGACTTTGGGCGAGACCCTGTAAACACTGTTGTTAGAGGGGAAGCTAGTACGTGTGTGCATGTGTGTTTTAGTCAAAGTTTTACAAGTGAAACTTGATGCTTTTTTCTAATTGTCTAGGTTACCTTTAGAAGAAATGCCTTTAAAACCCTCAAATAAATCACCATTAGATATATATTTTGTAGTGTATAATTAATCCTAGGAAGCATTATCATTATTGTTGCTTCTATAATATGGTATTACTGAGAACATTACTTTCCCTTAATTTCATTTTTTTAGTTTAGTAAATTTATTGTTTCTGCCTGAAAAATTCTCATACAAAATTGCTGTTTAGTCCTAAGCTCTGAGGAAACTTCCCTCCTCTTTTTTTTTTTTTTTTTTTTAGAGACAGAGTCTCACTTTGTTGTCCTCAGTAGAGTACTGTTGCATCACAGCTCACAGCAACCTCCAGCTCTTGGGCTTAGGAGATTCTCTTGCCTCAGCCTGTCAAGTAGGTGGGAGGGTACCTGCCACAACGCCTGGCTATTTTTTGTTGTTGTTGCACTTTGGCTGGGACTAGGTTTGAACCCGCCACCCTCAGTATGTGGGGCGAGTGTCCTACTCACTGAGCTACAGGCACCGCCCAAGCTTCCCTTCTTTTGAGCTTCCCTATCTTTCTTCTGGATAAGGGACATTCTGGGGCAGTTCCATCTCTTTTTAGCTTCTTTCTTGGGCTTCTTCTCGTAGACTGGATTATCTTATATAGCAGCATAAGGTTCCTTCCTTTTTTTTTTTTTTTTTTTTTGTTGTTGTTGTTGTTATTAAAACAGAGTTCTACCCTATGCACTGTGCAGAGTGCAGAGGCGTCACAGCTCACTGCAACCTCAGACTCGGGGCTGTGGGCATCCTGCTGCCTCCAAAGCCACAGGGATTACAGGTACTTGCCGCAGTGCCTGCCTGGGTTTTTCAATTTTTTTCAAGAGTCGGGGTCTCACTCTTGCTCAGACAAGTCTCGAAATGCTGAGCTCAAGCAATACTCCCGCCTCAGCCTCCCACAGTGCTGGGATTACAGGCATGAGCCACTGCACCCGGCAGGTTGAGCTTTCTTACACATCTCCTCCATATATGGAGTAATGTTGTTATTTATGTCTTGAGAGAACTTTTTTTATAAGCATCTTCTTCTTCTATTAGATAACATATACACCCTGCAAAATTTTGATCCATGAAATGCTTCAAATGTATTTCAGCATTAAATTCCTTGCTTTTAGAATCATAATCAGGGAATGGGTTGGTACTGTGGGGGGTAGACAAGTCTCCATTCACAGCTCCCTTCAGAGTCCCCAAAACTTTATGGCCAGTGGTAGTCCTGGCAATGCCTGCATCCAAATAGCATGTAAAAGCACCAGGCTGGCTGTCCATGCTTTCCATGTTGTATTCCTCTCTAGTCACTTCCACTTGGCCTTCATAGATCTCATCCATGCCAAACCTACTGAGAAGCCTGCGGGCCAGCAGGCCAGTAACATGCTGCAGCATAATTTATCAGGCTAACCTCCACACCATATGTTGGTAGTTTGTGTCATAAGCTGTGCAAACTATCATATCCCCTTCTATGTGGATGCAAGCAATCTGACAAATGATACCTGTTACACAAACTATCATTTGGATGTGTTGGACTTATTTTTATATCTGGTATTGCAAGCCTTTCTGAGCATAGTAATCAGTTTTACTCTCTCATCATCTTCTAAATTTCACTTGGTATCTCTTAAAGTAGGCATTATGCTTGACAACTTTACAAACTCAATCCTGTGGAATAGAGACCTGTGTATGGGGCCCTATATGGACTTGCAGGTCCAACAGGACTAGGGAGAGGGAGGAAGGCTATAGCTTGTACACAGCACACTATTACTTTCTCCTAATTTTTAATTCACATGATTTCCCTAACATTGTCCAATATAGGTAAGACTGGTTACACAGTGAGCAAATTTTTAAAAAGTCATGGGTGAATCATTTACTAGGTGCTGTGGATGCATACAAAGAGTAAGGAAATCTTTCACTCAATATCACTTATCAGTGGAGGAGGGGTGAAAGAGTAGAAAGATTCCAGAAAATAAGATGGAGATTAATAAATTTAATTAATATAAATAATATATTACAAGACCACAAGATTAGGATGATCTTTCTTTTTTTCAAGATGGGGGTCTTACTATGTTGTCCTGGCTGGTCTCAAACTCCTGGGCTCAAGCAATCTTCCCAGTTCAGCCATGTGGGACAATCTTTAAAGGGTTTATAAATAAGTTTTCAAAATGAGATTTTGAAATGAGGTTACCTCTAGGCATATTATAGAGGTAGAGGTTTATCATGTCTGAAATCAGAGAATATATTCAGTCTCCCAAGAATAGTAGATTGTCTTATTCTTCTGCCAGGTATTCTTCAGAGAATTTGATGAAAGATATGCACTCTCACCCCAGAAAAATAAATATCTATACCTGTTTATGAACTATGGATTCAATTTCTTAGTTCCAAATACCATTAAGTAAACACATATTGATGGCTTAACATAAAGCTGTTGGAATAGGTTAACATGTGAAAGAGAGAAATCTTGAGTCTTAAAGAATAACAAATACCGGCAGTGCCTGTGGCTCAGGGAGTGGGGCGCTGGGTCCATATACCAAGGGTGGTGGGTTCAAACCCGGCCCTGGACAAACTGCAACAAAAAAATAGCTGGGTGTTGTGGCAGGTGCCAATGGTCCCAGCTACTTGGGAGGCTGAGGCAAGAGAATCGCCTAAGCCCAGGAGCTGGAGGTTGCTGTGAGCTGTGACGTCACAGCATTCTACCAAGGGTGACAAAGTGAGAGTCTTAAAAAAAAAAAAAAAAAAAAAAAAAATCATTTAAGCATCAGGAATAAAAATAAAATAAAATAAATCAAAGATCAGGAGTAACAGTATTCAAAAGAAGAGACGGTAACAGCAAAATTTACCTAACAGCAATTTACCAGTATTGGGGTTACTATTACTTTATTCTGAAGATTAGTAATTAAAGGAAAAAATTAAGCATTTATCTTGTCTCTTGAGTAGGAACTCCAGAACTATATAATCTAACAGTTGTAATTGCTAAGGAAAAGCTCTCTTTTACAGAAAAATGATAGTAAATGGAGAAAGGACTCAGTGCCTGTAACTCAATGGTTAGGGCGCCAGTCACATATACCCAGGCTGGTGGGTTCAAACCCAGCCTGGGCTTGCTAAACAACAATGACAACTACAACAAAAAATAACAGGGTGTGATGGTAGGCACCTGTAGTCCCAGCTATTTGGGAGGCAGAGGTAAGAGGATCGCTTAAGCCCAAGAGTTTGAGGTCACTGTGAGCTGTGACACCATAGCACTCTACCGAGGGCGACATACTGAGACTCTGTCTCAAAAAAATAAAAATAAAAGTGGAGAAAGAAGGTTTTAACTGAACAAGGTCTGACAAGTTCTTGAACTCATCCTAGTAAAAGTGCTATATAGCTCATTGCTGAATATCACTATGGTCACCTCTGAAGTACCCCCCCTGGAAGCTATGTACCAATACTAGCATCTAGTCTACCCTTCAAAGCAATTTTGAAACTTTTTCTGGAGTGAACATCAGACCTGTCATAGTATCTGACAATTAAATTTGCCCTAATGTGTAAGCCCTAATGAAATTTTGGGAAGGATTATTAGTTTATGCTGAAACCATTAGGTGAGGTTGGGTGTGGAGCACTCTGGGAGGCCAAGGCAGATGGATTGTTTGAGCTCAGGAGTTCCAGACCAGCCTGAGCAAGAGTGAGACCCCGTCTCTACTAAAAAAAAATATATAGAAAAACTAGTTAGGCATGGTGGCACACACCGGTAGTCTCAGCTACTCAGGTTGCTGAGGCAGGAGAAGCGCTTGAGCCCAGGATTTTGAAGTTTCTGTGAGCTAGGCTGATGTCTTTTCACTCTAGCTCCCATGAAAGAGTAACACTGTCTCAAAAAGGAAAGAAAAAAGGAGAGTGCTTTGGCTGTTAGTAAATCAAACTTTAAATCATTCTATAGAAGTGCTATGAGACGTTGTGCATGCAAAGTCTGACAATTTAGTTTGTGAACTCATCCTAAAATAAGTGCTACATAGCTCATTGCTAAATATCACTACTCTCACCTTCAAAGTACCTCCCTTGGAAAGCTATACACTGATACCAGCACCTAGTTCATACTTCAATGCAATTTTGAAACTTTTTCTGGAATGACCATAAGAGCTGTCGTTGTACAGCACACAAAAACATGCAAAAATGAGCACCACTCAGCAAGACACCGCTGCCCACTGACATGAACACAGCTGTGAGACACTGATATACCAAGGTTATAAAACCTAACCAAGTTATTTGCACAGTGCTGCTAACGTAAGTATACAGTGACAAGTTGGCAAATTTAATTGTCAGATAGTATGGTAGGTCTGATGATATAATTTCTACTAAAAATAGAAAAACTGGCTCAGCACCCATAGCACAGTGGTTACGATGCCAGCCACATACACGGAATCAGGCAGATTCGAAACCAGCCTGGGCCAAGTAAACAATGACAACTGCGGGAAAAACATAGCCAGGCACTGTGGTGGGCACCTGTAGTACCAGCTACTTGGGAGGCTGAGGCAAAAGAATCACTTAAGCTCAAGGGTTTGAGGTTGCTGTGAGACGTGATGCCATGGCACTCTACCAAAGGCAACATAATAAGACTGTCTAAATAAATAAATAAATAAAAGTTAAAGAATAAAAATAACTAGGCATTGTGGTGGGTACCTACAGTTTCAGCTACTCTAGAGGCTGAGGAAAGAGCATCACTTGATT
Source organism: Loris lydekkerianus (assembly GCA_963574355.1). Taxonomy (NCBI): domain Eukaryota; kingdom Metazoa; phylum Chordata; class Mammalia; order Primates; family Lorisidae; genus Loris; species Loris lydekkerianus. Next base: position 9,144 of record CAUYPK010028043.1, read on the forward strand.
CCAAGAGTTTGAAGATGCCATGAGCTCTACCCAGGGCAACAAAGTGAGACTCTCTCCAAAAAAAAAAAAACAAGTGCTGGCACAGTGGCTCACACCTGTAATCCCAGCACTTGGGAGGCCTAGGCGGGTGGACTGCATGAGCTCATGGGTTTGAGAATAGCGTGAGCCACAGCAAGACCCCACCTCTAAAAACAGGCATTGTGGCAGGTGCCTGTAGTCCCAGCTATGCAGGAGGCTGAGGCAAGAGAATCACTTAAGCCCAAGAGTTTGAGGTTGCTGTGAGCCACAACACCACAGAACTCAACCAAGGCCAACGAAGTGAGACACTGTCTCAAAAAAAAAAAAAAAAGTACACTGAAAACTTAGATACCTTTCATGTGAAATTACCAATTACTAATATTTAACCAGATTTGGCTTATTCATATTTCTGAACTATTTCAACTATAGACATCATGATACTTTAGGCTAGAATTACAGGAGTGAGCCATTGCACCTACCCTGCCAACACTTAAACATCCCTTTTAATTAATAGTTATAGAAAATTAACCTACAAATAAAATTCATGAAGCACAATACTACATTGGTTTTGTTTCCTGACACAATCACCACACAAAAATGCAGGATTTAATGAGGTCCCTATGAAAATCTAGAGTAAAAAGCATGAATAAGTTTTTACCTAACAATAAATTCCATTAAGAGTAGGGATTTTTCTCTCAGAGGCCAAGGTGGGTGGATTGCTTGAGCTCAGGAGTTCAAGACCAGCCTGAGCAAGATCCCCTGTCTCTATTAAATACAGAAAAATTAGCAGTGCCTGTGGCAGGTGCTTGTAATCCTAGCTACCCAGGAAGCTGAGGCAGGAAGATCATTTAAGCCTGGGAATTTGAGGTTGCTGTGAGCTATGGATAATGCCACAGCCCTCAAAAGTAGGAATTTTTATTTTTACTCATACTAGGTATCTACTGTTTAGAGCAATGCCTGAACACTTTAAGGACTCTATAAATATCTGTTAAACAGATAACTGTAATCTCTCAAAATGACTTCTGAACACTTGAAATTTCTTAGGAAATTATCTCATTTTGCCTGAGTAATCCTAGAGGGAAAAGGTTAATTATGTTTTTTACTAATGATGAAACTGTGTAAAATAGTTAAGTGCTTATATGTATGTGCAGGTGTGTCAGCATCCTAACGTTACTATTTAATAACCTACCTACTCTTTATTGATTGAGTGGGATTCATTGAGGGTACAAAGAATTAGGTTACATTGATTGCATTTGTTAGTAAAGTCCCTCTTATAATTGTTGTCTACTCTTTAAAAAGGATAGTCTGGCTGGGCGCCTGTAGCTCAAGTGGCGGGTTCAAATCCTACCTGGGCCTGCCAAACAACAATGACCACTACAACCAAAAAATAGCCGGGTGCTGTGGTGGGCGCCTATAGTCCCAGCTACTTGGGAGGCTGAGGCAAGAGAATCGCTTAAGCCCAGGAGTTGAATGTTGCTGTGAGCTGTGATGCCGCAGCACTCTACCCAGGGTGACAGCTTGAGGCTGTCTAAAATAAAATAAAATAAAATAAAAAGGACAGTTTGCTGCATGAGATAGCTGAAACCACCTTATTTATTAGCTACTGTCTTTTTCATTTGGCTTGAATAAATGTACCTAATATACTTACATGCCTGGAGACATCTTAGGCTTTATGAGTGCTCTCAAAATTGTTTCCATTTCAAACTAACATTTTAAACAACTGATATTACATACTTTTATATAAACCCAAGTATTGCTGATGTCATTCTCACATGCCACATCTAATCCATTGGTAATTCCTGTTGTTTTATTTTCAAAACATACTCAGAATGCAACCACTTTTTTTTTTAATAGTCTCACTTTATTGCTCTTGGTAGAGTGCCATGGCGTCACTCTGCTCACAGCAACCTCCAACTCCTGGGCTTAGGCGATTCTCTTGCCTCAGCCTCCCAAGCAGCTGGGACTACAGGTGCCCACCACAGCGCCCAGCTATTTTTTTGTTGCAGTTTGGCAGGGGCCGGGTTTGAACCTGCCACCCTGGGTATAAGGGGCCAGCACCCTATCCACTGAGCCACAGGAGCCACCCAGAATGCAACTACTTTTTATCACTTCCACTAGTACTAACTACTCTTACAAACTACCATTTTATCTCTCACCTGAGTTGGAGTCCTAACTAGGCTACCTGTTTCTGTACTTTAAAAGGTTAAGACAGATAATACCACTGCTCTGGACTTAAAACCCTCCTATGGCTTCCATTCCCACTCAGACAAGACGTAGCCCTCCTAAAGCCCTGTATAATCTGGTATCTTCTACTTCCTGTATCATCCCTATTTACCATTCCAACCTCATTTACTACCCCTCTCTTAAGGCTACCACCACCACCCAAGGGCCTCTGCACTAGCTTTTCCTAGATAGCTCCTCCTTAGATATATGCAGGGAGCTCCCTCACTTTCATTTTTTTACTCATATGTCACTTATGAAAAGGTGGGGCAGTGCCTGTGGCTCAGAGTAAGGTGCTGGCACCATACGCCAGAGGTGGCAGGTTCAAACCCAGCCCCGGACAAAAACTGCAAAAAAAAAAAAAAAAAAAAAAAAACTTTTGGGTGGCCAGCCCCGGCCAAAAACTGCAAAAAAAAAAAATAAGAACAAAAACAAAAAACTTTTGGGTGGCACCTGTGGCTCACTGAGTAGGGCGCAGGCCCCATATACCGAGGGTGGCAGGTTCAAACCCAGCCCCAGCTGAACTGCAACAAGGCATTGTGATGGGCGCCTGTAGTCCCAGCTGCTCGGGAGGCTGAGGCAAGAGAATTGCCTAAACCCAGGCTTTGGTTGTTGCTGTGAGCTGTGTGACACCATGGCACTATACCAATAGAAATAAAGTGAGACACTTTTTATACAAAAAAAAAAAAAAAAAAAAAAAAAGGTGACCTTCCCTAAACATTCTCTAAGTATCCTACACTACGTGTAATTTCTTTTTATTTTACACACAGGTCTTGCTATTGACCTAGGCTGGCATGTGGCACACAAATATAGCTTACTAAAACGTTGAACTCCTGAGCTCAAGTTACCCTCCCAAAGCACTGAGATTATATTATAGGCTTGAGCCATCCCACCCAGCCCTTACACAAATTCTTGAAAGATTACTATTGTATCCATACCTCCCAGAACAGTGAGAGCCATGTGGTATGATCTCAACAGTACTGCATGAACGTAATGTTCCTAGCCTATTTTTAATTACTAAGTTATTTGAAAGCATCGTAAGTATTCTCAAATTACATGTACCATTTTAGTCAACTTTGCCTTAATTCTTTAGGTAAGACTGAACAAGTAAATTCAACTGAATACAAAAGAGATGCTATTTCATACAAATACAAGGCCAAAAGTGTGTGTAGAGGAATGTGATGGACAAAAACAAATGAAAGAATAAGCATGGGCTGGCAGAAAGGCAAGGCCCACATTTAGTATACAGTAAGTATTAAGTTGTAGAGTCTTAAAGATCTGTAATTTAGAGATCTACATTCTTAGGAAATGTGAAAGCCACACAATAGTTGTACAGTTATCTCAAAAGAGATTACTCACATGCATTTCAGAGTAAATCACACAAAGGATGTTAAAGTGTCTGGATTTGAAGAAATTAACTTCCATAAACTATTACCCAGAATGTTTTTCTATCCTAGTGTACAGCTTTAATTCATAAGTTCGATGTTTTTACAGTGACCAAGGCCCATTCAGACTCACTACACACATATTTTTATTTTTTTATTAGAGAAAATTTCAAGATTATACATAAGCATAGTAGTATGTATACATCACCCATCAACCCACTAAAGATGTTTAACGTATTAATTGTAACTTGAATACTCCTCAAAATAATTTTGCATTATGAACTTTGGGAAAGTTTATCTCACAATATTTTTCCAAAGTATTGCTGACAAGAAATTGAAAACTGGCAATCTCTAACTTAACAAGATGATGGTGGACACTCAGATGTGGCAGGTATTTCTTCTGAGTAACTTAGGTACACAGATAATTAAGATTCAGATTCTATTTTATCTTCTAAAAAGAGTAAAATCTTGACTCACAGCTTGAAACTATATCCATTGTAAAAACAAATTTATGGATCACTCACCATGGACAGTCACTGTGCTAAGAACATACTAAAAAGCCCCTTACTGGTCAGCTCCCATAGCACAGTGGTTACAGTGCTGGCCACAGGCAATGAGGCTGGTGGTTTGAATCCAGCCACGGCCAGCTAAACAACAATGACAACTGCAACCAAAAAAATAGCCAGACATTGTGGCGGCGCCTGTAGTCCCAGCTACTTGGGAGGCTGAGGCAAGAGAATCGCTTAAGCCCAAGAGTTTGAGGTTGCTGTGAACTGTAACACCATGGTACTCTACTGAGGGTGACATAGTGAGACTCTGTCTCCAAAAAAAAAAAAAAAAAAAAAAAAAAAAAAGCCCCTTACTTCACAAATCATTAAAGTGAACACTTCATATTAAAAGTAAAAACACTGCTGAGAAAACGTGGCGATTAGTACCTTCATACTTAATCAAAATCAGCCTGAAGGGAAAAATGGGATTTTGTGTTGAGGGAGTTGTGGACAGGAGGAGACAGGAAATTTTAAAGCATGGACTACTTTGGGGAAAAGATTCTTGGATAGGATGGTCTAGTGAGGAATAAGGCAAGGTTTAAGTCCAAAGTGTAATGAGTTGAGGACAAGAGTTGCAAAAGAACCAAACAAACAAACAAAAAAGGCATATAATCTTGGGTGAGTTACTCAAGCTACTTTTTTGCAGCTGTAAAATGGAATAAGTGACATCAGCGTTTTGATGAGAATTAAACGCCGTAAAGCACTGAATACAGAGCCTGGCATATAATCGCCATTCAGTAACTATCTGTGAATTAAACTCCATTACTTGTCTTGAAATGGTTGGTCCCATCCTCAAGCTAGTGCTATTTTAACTACCTGCTTGTGTAGACTGGCCAGGGAAAGAGCTAAATTGGTCTTCATTATTTAATAATCCCAAATCAACCTACCAAAAAAGGTTAAATTCCCAGATATTTCTGGAAGTTTCTGAAATTAAAAAGTTTCAGAAGAAGATTAAAAATCTTAAATTCAGGCCGAGTTGGGTGGCTCACAACTATAATCCTTGCACTTGGGGAGGCTTAGGCGAGAGGATCTCTTGAAGCCAGGAAAAGCCTGGACAACAAAGTGAGACGCTCTCTCTAAAAAAATTACAAAAACTAGCCAGGTGTGGTGGCACATGCCTGTAGTCCCAGCTACTCTGAAGGCTGAGGCAGGAGAATTCTTTGAGACCATGAGTTGGAGGCTGCAGTGAGCAACGATCCAATCACAGCACTCTAGCTTATGGAGACAGAGATTCTATCTTACCCTCAGCCCCCCCAAAAAATCTTAAATTGAAACACAATGTAAAAGATTAGCAGAGCTTTAACCCAAGATACTGTTGACTGTCACATTTCTGAATAAGAGGGAGGGGGAAAAAGTTTCCACCACCACTACGAGGCTAATAGTTTTTTAAGGGAGTATTCACCTGTAAATACATCATTTCCCAAAACTAATTGCTACTCTCTATTGAAAAGCTGTTTCAAGGTAACAGATCACACAAGCTACCAAAACATTTATCAGTCTATTAAGAAAACAGGTGTAACGATATTTCCCATATAGAAGTATCATCTTAAAAGTGAAAAAAAATTGAAGGTGTAAAAATTGCATTGTATTTCAGAACAACTTTAAAATATAAAGAATTACAAAAAAGACTTAAAATATAAAAAGTTAAGTCAAGAACTCTTGGAGATTTTTCCTTTTTTCTGAGAAATGCAACAAAGGCACAATCATCTCATCTGACAATACTTTGAAAAACAAAGAATACAATGGGTAAAGCAACCAGATGAAGAAATATACCAAGCTCAGATAATTTGACACTAACTCCAAAAATCCTCAGACTTGACTAAATATGTTAAGGTATTTAAAATTGTTGCTTCATAAATAATGCGCGCTCGTTCAGCAACATCATGTTAATCGATTATGAAATTAAATCGACTATGAAAATTATTAAATCTGCTTCTCCTCAATTGATATATACCTCCGGGTGACATTTCTACTTTCATAAGGCACTTTTAAAGTCGTCGGGGTGTCCGATTAGGGGGTGGTACAGAAATAAAGCCAAAGCCAACTTAAAAATACTTGGCTCTTTTCCAGCTGGCAATGCGAGAATCAAGTTTACATCAGAGAAAATGAAATGAATACGAGCAGCCCCAAGAAAAAAATTACCGACGAGAAAAAAAAGGAAGAGTTTCAGGAGGAAATTAACAGGAGAAGGCTGTAAAGATAAAAAGAAGTAAATCCGAAAAGAGGTGTGCGGAGTGGAGGCGGAATAAAAAACGAAAGAAAGCATGGGACAAAAGGAAGGTTCGCCGAGTCCTAAAAAGGTTTGAATGAAAACGTCCTTTCTCCAGGTCTAACACCTCGGAGGGCCCGTGGCGAGGCCAAAGGCTACGCAGGGTGTAGTTAAGGGATTAATTTCGAGAGTTGAGTCCCCACTCCCTTGTCCTCTCACAGCCCGGGGCTCGGTTCTAAGCGTCCAGGTGTGCGCTAAGAAGAACCACCATATCGCGGCGTCCACGGAGAACAATAGGCTGGGGAGCGGCGCAGGGCCGAGGCCTTCCCTCCGGGACG
>CAUYPK010028046.1:0-23810 GCA_963574355.1 Loris lydekkerianus
ATGAAGGCTATAACCCAACTATACCACAAGACTATGAGGAAAGGACCAAGGAAGGGGAAGGGAGGGGGGAGGTTTGGGTGGAGGGAGGGTAATGGGTCGGGCCACATCTATGGTGCATATTTTTATCTATAATTAAAAAAAAAAAAAGAAAGAAAAAGAAAATGTGTTAAATGGTTTATGAAACTAGTGTATGATGCCCCATGATCATATCGATGTGCACAGCTATGATTTAATTAAATAAATAAATAATAAATAAATAAATAAATAAATAGAATCAAAATTTTTAAATGCCTGTGTGATCTCTCTAGTTACATCTTGCATTGCTTCTGCTTGTTCTTCTGTTCAAGCTTTATTTGTCTGTCCTTACTTATTGTATTATTTAGATTTCTCTATGACTAGGGAATTTTTATGAGCTTACTTCACTTTTCTTAAAATATTTGCAAGCCCTGCTCCTCCTCACAAATCCATGCCTACTTTTCCTTTACTTCTCAGCCAAAGCTTCACTTTCTCATATGGGCCTTTTTTGATCCTGGCCCTACTTTAATTTTTTTTTTTTTTTTTTTTTTTTTGGATAAACACTCACAGAAAGATGTCTTTTCCTTTTGTGGCCTTATCTCTATTCATTGTTACATAATAATACAGTGGAATCAACAGTACTTCTTTACAAGCATAAACCAGCTCAATCAACAGTGGGGAGTAGGGTGAGGGGTGCGGATTTAGCACAAAGTTATAGTGAAGACCAGGAAACATATTTGGGTTTCACTGGGTACTGAAGCAAGCGACTAGAAAATTGAGAATTGTGATCAACCTCTCTTTCTGAAGTTGCATAATTTTGCGTATATTTTTGTCTCTGGGCTTCTGTTTCTTATTTTTAATGAGATATTATTTCTATTCTTTAAGTTCCATTTGGAAATCTGGCAAAGTGTAACATATTATCATTCCAATGATCATGTTGATCAATGGAACTTCTATATAGATTATTGCACTTTCTTGAGAAGAGATTGGTGTAGTTTGAGCGGGATAACTACACCTGATCCAATAAGCTATGACCAGATGGCCAAGATCACCAACATGGCTCCCTAATTTCCCCCATTCCAGAGAAGATTGTGGAGTCAATCTCAAAGGGTCGTGGGTTGGGCAAGTAACACCCAGGAACAGGCTATGCTATGGTTGGCGACAGAATGGGCATGGAGAATGTTAAACCATTGAGAAAGAAGGGATCAGTCTAATGTGTTTAGGCTGATTTGAAAAATTAGAATAAAGTTGGAAGAACTTGGAAGTTAAAGGGAAGAACTGCATTGCAAAAAAAGATTGAGAATGGCACATAATTGTTTTGTAGGAGACATTATGAAATTAGTTTGGAGAAAGTGAGTTAGGAGAAAATTGAGTCATTTGACTTTGGGCCATGATGTGTGAGAAATTAACCTGAATAAGGTTTTTTTTAAAACCCAAAATTCCTCACATCTTGATTTCTCAGTTTAACATACCAATTCCTTGCCTTTTCATCAGGTGTGTACAAACCAGGTCAAAATTTTTCTCTGGTTATCTCTTTAGGCATAATTTCTGAAGTTCACTGATGGACATTTAACATTGAACAACAGTTACAGTTGTGGAAATTTAAGCATAATATGAAATATATTGAAGCCATTCTAGAAAAAGAAAATTGGTAACTTAATAAACTCAGTAGTTATTTATACTGATGGTAAGATCACATCTATCCAACACATTTCTAAATTTGTGATGATGTGGACAATTTATGCTGAATAGAAAACAATGAACCATAGCGTGAAAATGATGATATTGGTTAAATTTTCTTTATTAGTGATCTATAGATAGGTGCCAAAAATGTTTAACTTGGCAGTCAAATTGTATACACTATGGACAGCTGGAATGAAGGACTCCTGCTTTAGGATTATTTGGGATTTAAAGGATATTTTTTATAAGTGCAATTGCAATTGACTTTGTGAAAAAGTCAGACAATTTATGATAGTGAAGTACCAATTATTACTGTCATACACTTTTCACTTTTTCATAGGGCTTCTGAACAGCATACAATATTTATACTCAAAAACGAAGAGAACTTTAGTAGCATTCATTTTTTAAAACCACCAAGGCAAAAATAAAATCAAGGAATTTATCACAGAATTAAATAACATGACAAAGGATATCAGAAACTAAGATACGAGAATTTATACACAATAGCATGTGTTTTGTGGGTAGTGATAGCCCACTGAAATATAATTTAATCAAATATTTAAAAAGGTAATAATTAATTTTTAACGAATTGAAGTGAACCATAACTAGGAAGAAATGTTATTGTTTATTTTTAATGCCAGAAGTGTATTCCTGATGCAATTTTAATATTTTATTAAGGCAGTAACTTTCATATTGTGGGTTTTATCCCAGGTTTTTATGTTTGATGATATATTTTCTCTCTTGAAAAAAAGTTGTAATTTTATTGCCTAGTAGTGGTGGATGATGGGAAGTGCTGTTTTTCTATCCACTTGATTATGTTCTATTCTCCCTAAATTACTAGGGATTAATCAAACAAAGTATAAAATGTATACTGGCTGTGTATGAAACAGAACTTACAGTCATGCATAGCACTGCAAGTTTTATGGAGATTGTGCAAAAATATTTCACTAGTTACTGTTCTTCAAAAGTTTTTTTTTTAATGCTGCATAGCACTTAGGTGTGTAAATCATGTGTAAGGTCCACTCAATTTTGACTTTCATTTTTCATTAGTTTCAAAGCACAGTATATTTCTCACATTTTGAGCAGTTGCTTCTGAATTTGGCAAGTCATTTAAATCTTTCTCACTTCAGCCATAGTTAAGAGTGTGAACTACTAAAACTGAAAAGGTATACACATACCAACATGGCTGTAAAACAATATTTGGCAGAAGAATGCATTTTAAATGAATGTTTGACAAAAATCAATTAATTTAAAAAATAGAAAAAAGTAAAAGACTCCTAAATTTGATAGATAATGACAATATATAGTTGCAGTTTTGATCTATGAAGTACAGAAGGTCATGAAACAGAATTGTACTTATTCTAAGACTTTAGCTTTTTGTACGTGTGTTTGCTTGTTTGCACACTGTACCCTGACTCCTAATTGTGACTCTTCTGTTTTCAGTGGTCCTTTTATATTTTGTGAGACTTGAATACTTAGTCATCTGTGATTCACGGTGAGCTTAAGGCTCTGTAATCAATATGTTGTGAATCTCTTTATTTTATTCAAAAAGATACTATTCTTTCACAGGGTATAGGTAGAATTCTGAAAATAGGCTTACCCCAACAGTAGGGAATAGTTAGTCCTAACTAACTACTGCTTTGGTTTTACCTAACAAGCCTTAAAGATAAAACCCAAAAAGCTCAAACTATCTCTCAGCAACATACTATGTCTCTTAAAAATATTTGTGGGAACACACACACAAAATGCAGTACATAGTAAATTAAGGTACACAGTGTTCAATTAACAATAATGCAAAGAATCAGGATTATCCAAATCATATGGCAATAAGCCAGCCAGTCAATTGAAACTAACACAAAATTCATGCATATGGGGAGTTAATAAAGGCATTTAATCATTTGCATAATCATGCAAACAAATAAATGTATAAGAAATTAAACTGATATATGAAGAAATGAAACACATAAAGGTGATCCAAATTGGTCTTTTAGGTAAAAATTTTCAGTATGTGAGACAGAAATCATGAAGGGTGGAATTTAAGACATATTAAACATAGCAAAATTAAAAGTTAGTGAAAGAAGAGATATAGCAATAGAAACAATCCAAATGAAATGTGAAAGGAAAGAGAATGATTTGAAAAATTAAACAGAGCATTGGGAGGGAATCCATGGAATTTCAAACAGGCTAATACAAATTTAATGGAAATTCCTGAAGGAGGGTATGAGAGAAAACATATTTGGCCAATAATTGGCTAAATATTTTCAAAATACATTAAAACAGTACCCCATAGATCTAAGAAGTTCAATGAACATCACACGCATGCACACACACACAAAATCACAACATAGCACATTGCAACCAAACTGCTCAAAAATAAACTTTTTTCTCTAATTTTTTTTGTTTTTAATTATTGTGAGTACATAATTATTGTATACCTTTATAAGATAAAGAAAAATTCTTAAAACAGCTATAAAGGAAAACTAAATTAAGAACAAATAAAGTATGGAATATTTCTCATTAGAATAAGACAAGGGAAAAGACAGAAGAACAACATGATTAAAAAATAATAATAATAAATGATATTTAAAAAAGAAAGAAAAACATATCGAGAATTCTATACCCAGCAAAAACAACTTTCAATCACTGGAAAATAAAGATAATGAAGACATAAAACTTTATTATCAGTAAACCTATACTTAGATGAATGTTAAAGGTTGTTTATCTAACAGAAAGAATGTGATATGGAGGTGAAATCTGCATCCACAGAAAGAAATGAAGAACATGAAGAATGATAACTTAGAAAAGATTCATATTATAAACTCTGAAGCAAACATTCATTTGGAAAATAAAAAGTATAAGTACCAAGCCATCTAAGTAGGTGAGGGGAAATCATAAATATATTGAGTTGACAAAAAGACATTTTCTTAAATTGACATTTATCCCTTAATACAGTAGGACTTCCAGAGTTGGCCACTTCCATGCCTTGACCACCTCCTTAAGTTGACCTAATTTTTATAGAGTGCACATGTACCAAATGTGCATATCAGTACAGAAGGCCTAGTTACTTATGTTGACCACCTCCGTATGTCGACCAGTTTGTTACAGTTCCTTGGGTGGTCAACTTTACAGAGGTTCTACTGTATGTTTATTACAAAGGCTCACTCGGAGATATAATTTAATAACACAGAAACAAAACATCATATAGAGTCCTATACATAGATCAATGATAAGAAACATGATATCAAAAAATTGAGATAGAAAAAGACATCTCAAGGAGATGGTAAGGGAAGACTGGGTCAGTAATCTTTACTAGAGACCTACTTTGAGTATGTTTCTTGTGGGAACTTATTAAAGTCTGTGGGATTTGTTTGTTTTCTATATCAGAAAGAAATGATAGAAAACACATATCAAGATGTTTATATCAGCAATTACATTAAATGTGAATGCTCCAATATTGCAACAAAAATGCATAAATAGTAAAAAAAAAAAAAAAAAGAAACCCCACAGACCTAAAACTCATCTACATACTGCACACAAGAAATACACTTCAAATATAAAATCAAAGATAAGACAAAAGTAAAATTATACAAAAAATATATGTTGCATTCACAATAATAAGAAGACAGCTAAAATGGGTGTGCAAGACTAAGTAGATTTAAAAGCCAATATAAATACTCTAACTTAATAATAAAGGAGTCAACTGGATGCCGGGGCTCATGCCTATAATCCTGGCTTTCTGGGAGACTGAGGCAGGTAGAATATTTGAATGTTTGAGTTCAAGACCTAAGAAAGAGCCAGACCCTATCTCTACCTCAAATAGAAAAAGAAACCAGCCAGGCTTAGTGGTACACGCTAGTCCCAGCTACTCCGGAGGCCGAGGTAAGAGCCTTGCTCAAGGCCAAGAGAGTTTGAGGTTGCTGTGAGCTACGTTGTCACAGCACTTTACCCAGGATGACAGAGTGAGACTCTGTTTCAAAAACAAACAAATGAAAAATAACAATAGTAAAGGAGTCAATTGCTTAGGAGATATAACAAACCTGAATATTTATGTACCTAATAATAGAACTTCAAATTATATGAAGCAAAAATTGATAAAACTACAAGAGCAATACAAACATTCATAAATATTGTCAGATATTTTAATAGCTCTCAATAATAAGAGAACAGATGAAAAATCAGCGATACAAGTAGAGAAGATTTGAATAAACCAACTTGACCTAGCTGGGTTTGGTTTAATCTATAATACCATAATTTCTTAGCGTGGAAGCTGGGGTTCTTTATGTAAAAGTTGTCTATTGTGCTAAATTTTCTATTAAGTACTGATTTTGCAGCATCCCACACCATTTGGATATAGAACATATACAATTTTATTTAGATCTAATAACTTCTAATTTATTGTTTGATTTCCTCTAAGATGATAGGTTATTTAATCATGTGTTACCTTGTTTACAAATACTTGGGGAATTCTGAAGCATCTTTCTATACTAATTTTTTAATTTCATTTTACTGAGACCAGAGTACATAATTTTTATGGCATAAATTCTTTAAAAATTTGTGACACTTGTTTTATATTGGTAAATGTTCTGTGTGCAGCTGGAAAAACATGTAGATTTTACTGCCCTTTGTTGGGTAGAGCATTTTATTTAGCTACATTTTCCCATTTCTTCCTATGAATGGTGACTTTTGAAAAACCCTGTATAATAAGTGAATATTATGGACTATAAATCAATAAATTCAACAAGTTAGATGAAGTGGAAAATTACTTAAAAGACACAAACTACCAGAGATTCCTCAAGAAGAAAAAGACAACCTGTATATCATATTTGTTAAATAAATTATTTTAAATTAAATAGATTTTTTACACAAAAAAATTATGCCCAATTGGCTTCACTGGGAAATTCTTCCAAACATTTAAAGAAAAAACCCACTAATTTTATATATATTCTTCCAAACATTTAAAAAGAAAGAAGTACTTTCCAATTCATTTTTGAGGTCAGCCTTATCCTGATAACAAAACTAACAAATGCATTATTAAAACAAACACAAAAGAAAACTTGATACTATTATCTCTTATGATAATAGATGCAAAAGTTCTAAATAAAATTTTAATAAATTCAATCCAACAATAAACAAAGAAAAGATTGCCTCATGGCCTATTTACTTTTTTGCCAGCAATTCAAGGGTTGCTCAATATTGAAAATATGTCAATGTAATTCATCACATTAATGAACTAAAAAAAATATATATATCATCTTAATATATGCACAAAAGTTGACCAAATGTATTATCTAATACTAAGGAAAATTGTAAGCAAAGTGAAATAGAAGGGAACTGCCTTAACCTAATAAAGGACTCTACATAAAATCTATAATTAACATCATAGCTAATTGCGAAACACTAAATGCTTTCCCCATAAGATCAGGGGGGAAAACATCCAGGATGTCCATCCCCACTACTTTTTTTCTGTATTGTGCTAAAGGTTCTATCTAGCACATTAGGACAGGAAGCAAAAAAAGATGGATTTAAAGAAAAAGGTCAAACCGACTTATTGATATAACATGTATCTTGAGGATTATCTATTATCTAATGGAATCTATAAAATGGCTACTCTAACCAGTAAATGAGCTTAGAAGACGTGCAGGATACAACCTAATTATTTAAAAAAAATGCATGCGTGCATATCAACAACAAACAATTGAAAAGTACAGCTCAAAATACCTTTATAATAGCATAAAATGAAATTCTTAGGGCTATCTCTGATAAATTATGTGCAAACCTACATATTGAATTCTACAAAATATTTCCAAATAAATTGAGATATATACCATGAACATACATCAAAGTCCCAATATTGAGATGTCAAATACATCTTAAGTTTATCTATAGATACGATGCAATCCCAAACAATATTCTAGTACTTTTTTTGGTAGATATTGGCAAGTATATTCCAAAATTTGTACGGACACACAAAGGACCTAGAATAGCCAAAATTACTTTTAAAAGGTTGAACAAAGTTGAAGGACTAAGGCCATCTGATTTCAAGACATTATAAAGTTGTTCTAATTAAGAGAATTGTGCTATTATCATAAAGCAGGTAAATAAATCAATGGCGCAGAATAGAGCGCCTAGAAATAGATGCATGCATACCTGCACAACTAATTTTTGATGAAACTGTGAAGGCAATTCAGTGAAGAAAGTACATTATTAAAATTGGTGCTTGAAGAATTGGATATCTAAATGCTGAAAACTACACTGCATATTTTTCACTATACACACAAAAAATGAATGCAAACAAATTAAAAACTTTGACATACAATTGAAATGACACAACCATTTTAGAAAAATAGTTTGGCATTTTTTTTAAAAAGTTAAGCATACATTTACCATATGTGTTAGCCATACCCTCCCAAGGTATTTACCCAAAAGAAAAAAGCATATGTTCATACAAAGAGCTGTTTAGGGATATTCATATCTGCTTATTCTCTCTTTTTTTTCTTTCTTTTTTTTTTTCTTTTGAGACAGAGTCTCACTATGTTGCCCTCAGCAGAGTGTCATGGCATCACAGATCACAGCAACCTCAATCTCTTGGGCTTAAATAATTCTCTTACCTCAGCCTCTCAAGTAGCTGGAACTACAGGTATCTGCCACAAGGCCTGGCTATTTTTTTGTTGCAGTTGTCATTGTTGCTTAGCTGGCTTCGGCTGGGTTCGAACCTGCCAGCTTCGGTGCATGTGGCTGGTGCCATAACTACTGTGCTATGGGCGCTGAGCCCTGCTTATTCTTAGGAGCCCAAACCTAAAAAGAACTCCCAAATCCACAACTAGGTAAGTGTGTAAACAATAGGAGTCTATCTAGCAACAAAGTACAAAAGTAAACTACTGAAACATGCTACAGCATAGATGAGACTCAAGATAATTATGATGTGTGAAAGAATCCAGACCAGAGAAAATAACCTAATTTAAGATACCATGTATAAAAAAATGCTTAGGAAATGCAAACTTATGCAGACTGACTGAGAGCAGACCAGTGTTTGCAGTATTTGATGTATGTTTGGAAGAATGAGGGGAATAGCATGGAGGAGTTAGAACAGCTAGCATGAAAATTTTGTGAGTAATGAAATACATTCATATCTTGATTGTGGTGATGGTTTCATGGGGTGAATGCATATGTCAAAACAAAAAAAAATTATACACATTCTGTGACGATTATTGCATGTTTATTATACCTTATTAATAAATACAGTTAAAAAGAAGAGAAAATACAAAAAGAATCAGGCTCAAGAAACAGAAAACTTACTTGAAACAGATGGACTATCCTTTCAAGTCTCCCCTGGGATGGGCAAACAGCAGTCATTCCACTCCATCCTTCCTTGTTCCTCTTCTCTAGACTCAGTTAAAGAAAGAAACAGAGAATGAGAGAGGGAAAGAGGGAGTGCTCATGGGTGCCATTCTTCTGACTTGAGTCATATTTTTATCATTTGCCTAGGGAGGATGGATTACTTCTGCTTGAAATCTGTACACATTGGACAGAAATTATCTCCCTGAAAAATGTTTGTTAGAATATTATGAAGTGAAAAAAGAATGGATGACCAAAGTAAACATTTTGCATAAGTAATCATATTTATTCAATTCACTTAGCATTCAACAAATATTTATTGTCTATCACATCCATGATGACTGGAATGGTGCTAGGGTTTCAGATTTCAGAGAGTCACCCTTGAAAGTGGTACATTATAGAGCGATAATGAGAGTAGTGGATTGGATTTATGTTCTGTAAATTTTGGGCCCTATGCAAATCCATGAAACTATCTCACAGTGTAAGCCAGAACACAAAAGCTAGAAGCAAAGGAAATATATTTACTTCAGGGCCATACAAATAGAAAGAGAAGGCATTTCGGGGGGGATGAACAAATAGTAGCACATATTTAGCAAAGAGGATTGAAGAAAAGTAACATCCTTTAAAAACAGTTCAATACAGAAGAGTGAGCAATTGGAAACCAGAACTTTAAGCACTTAATGCAAATAGTAAAAGAAAGCACAAAATATACAAATAAAACAAATTAACGTGGGACCAAGTCAGTTCAGAATCAGCAGAAATTGTGAAAAGAAGCAGCTCTACCTGCAACAGACTAGCTTAGATGTTGAGACTTTCTCTCGGTCCATTGGACAGGAAGAATTACATAACAGGTGCATCATATTTGCAGGTGCAAAGAAGTAGCAAAACTCCTCTGCCACTTATATGTGAAAATGTATGTTGGCAATTAAGTTCTCTCTTCAAATTCTGATCTGTTCAAAAAGTGATATTAGTAGTTACCTTATATATGTATTATGAGGCATTCAAGAGATAATGTGCAGAAAGCCCTTAACACAGTGGTTCTCAACCTTCCTAATGCTGTGACCCTATAATACAGTTCCTCATGTTGTGGTGACCCTCAACCATAAAATTATTTTCGTCGTTACTTCATAACTGTAATTTTGCTACTGTTATGAATTGTGATGTAAATATCTGATATGCAGGATTTATGTAGGTGACCCCTGTGAAAGGGTCATTTGATCCCCAAAGGGGTCACAACCCACAGGTTGAGAACCACTGTCTTAACAGAATACTTGATTGAATGAATGATAGAAATAGATTAGGAATTATTGGAAACTGATGCCATAGTGCCTATAATTTGTTACTTATAATTTTATTCATATTAGCTTTAGGTATCTTGAATATATTTGCCTTTTCTTACATTCATAAAACATAATGGTCATTACTAGGAATCTGTTCTATGTGCAACATGAAGACAGACATTTCTACCACATGTTTTAGCCATTCCCTCCCAAGGTATTTACACAATTCTTTACTCCTTTCTTCTCTCCAGTGACCAGAAAAATGAGTGGCACATAGTCATTCAACAACAAGAATGGATAGGTTGAATTTGACCTAAATATAGCAGTCAGGAGGCCAGTGATCAGAGTAAAAAAAAAAAAAAAAAAAAAAATCAGTTGTGTAGCAGCAGGGAGAATATTACCTAGTAACCTGAACAATTTATTCCTAATTGATTTTAACAATGTGCTAGTCCTCCATGATCTCTAATGTTTAACGTTCTATATGCTTGAAATTTTTCTTGCATAGCTTCAGATGTGAGAGAGCCCTATTTATTTTAAGAATTGTTTTTGAAGAACAATTTTCTTCCTATGCTGTGTAATTGTATGTAGAAATGTACAATTGCATGTGTTTATTTATATACGTGTATACACACATATTAAATATATTTTACAATTTATCTTACAATGGGTCAGTAAAAAAAAGAAGCTAATCAATCACTGTTTTTCTACTTTTTCACCCTGGAAGTTTATTCCTATATGATATACGCAAAAAGAAACTTAAATAGACCTTTGTTTTGAGTAAAAGTACATATGGAACAAGATCTGCTCACTAATAATGAAGTAAATGTTGTGTTATTCAACATTTTCTAGCTTTATATTTTTGAATGATATTTATGATTTTTGTAATCACATATATCCTAAGTACTATACAATTTACTAATTTCAGGTTAAAATACAATAGTGCAAACACAGAACAAGAGTCGTTGCTGGATAAATTTTTACCCCACAGTTTTTATGGCAGCCTCACTCTCTAATCAGAATTTTGAGCTGGTCAATTGCTGAACTAGCAAACTGTTTGTAAGTTACATATGGTACTAGCCGAAACTGCAGACTTTGCAAGAATTTCAGAAATGGTACAAAAGGAAATATTAAGTATATCCAGTAGTAAAGGTATGATGAGGAAGATGCATTCAATGGCAAAGTAAATTTGTTCAGAAAAAGAGCAGCACAGGCAATCAAGATAACCAGTGTTACCACATTGCCCCTGAGAAAGGTATTGAGAATTCTGGCCTCCATCTTTGCTAGTGATAAACTCATCACTTCATAGCTCAAGACATCCGAAATAGAAAATGCTTGATTCTTACTCTCTCACAAATGGGTGAAATAACAAACCAAGCAAAGGAAGCACTTTTCAATGGTCAGAAAAGCCACCTTCTACCTTCTCACCCCATCCGCTCAGAAATACTTCAAACCAATCCAAGTGCCATATGAAATTAAATGCATTAAATTTATTTTACAAGATCATAATAACTCCGGACCAACAACTTAGCAAACTAATGAACAGCTTCTAACTTGGAAACCTTTCTTTCCGTTTGGAAATATTGCAGCCATGAAAAAAATAATTTGAAGAAAATATAGAAGGCAAATAACAATCTTTGGAAGTAAGAGAAGTAAATAAGAAATAAAATAGCAGACTGATGGAGGGGAAAGATGCGTGACTGACTTTTCCAGGGCTATGTTGCAGGGGCCTTTTGGAAGTCGGGAATGATTGGATTGGCCAGAGTCTGTTTTGTTGTGCATGGAGCTTCCTGTTAGCTGGCCAGATATAGTATGTTATTAAGCAATTCGGGCCAAAGCATCATTATTTTACATGAAGAATTTAAAGAAGATCTTGACTTGAGCTGATTGCAAGAGGAGTCATGCTGTGCCATGCAGTATAAAAATATCATCAGTCTTATGCCACTGGCACATTCAAACACCTAGTGGGATAAGCCAGGCATCAATGTTCAAGGTTTTATATAAGGTAACAGCTGCTTTGGTCAGACAGTTAATTAAATATGTTAATTTCCCACACAACCAACAGTAGCGACAACAGATCAAAGAGGGATTTTATGACATTTCTGGGTTCCCTTCTATACCCAGGACGACGGATTGTGCCCACATTATCTCCCCATCTCCTTTGTGGAGATGTTGCCTTTCCCCTTTGGAAATGGTCCTGTTCTATGACACTGCAAATATTGTACATGCGTTGGTACCACACTAACCAATGCCAGTTGTCACCACTCCAGTCTTGAAAGGCTGTTTGGGTCTGATCCCACTGCTAGTGTTTCGTTAGTTGGTAAATATCACAAATCATGCTGAAGGCGGGAAATGGGCTCTTTCTCCATTTGTGTCATTCTAACTTGGCTTTTGTGTTTTATCTTTGTGGAGCTGATAGGACACAGATTGTAAATCACTGCAAGAACAATGACTAGATGCTATCCTAGGCATGTAGAAGCAAGGAAAGCATGTTCTAGATGGTGTTATGAGTTAATCACGCAGAGTACACAAAATTCAGAGTACGTGTCTGAACACACTCAAACGTACTCATAGTGTTACAATATGGTACAATGTGTGACATTGTGAAAGGAAGAAAATGTTCTCACTCAAGTCATGAAAAATGCAAGTTATAATATCTGGGTGTTACAGATGTAACTGAGTTGTGGAACTATTTGCAATACTTTTTGGGTCATATGGGGATTTATATGAACCCTCCTTGAGGATTTCTAGGAATATTGCACACTGTTTATAACAAATGCTTCTCCTGACTCCCTATTATTTGCCTAAATGAAAGGTTTACAGAATATGTGCTGTTGAAGAAAAATTGGAGCAGATCAGCAATGGTGATTAACATTTCATAGAAGTATCATCCTACAAGCTTTTCAGAGAACTTCAAAGTACTCATAGTTGCTGATTAGGTAATCATCACAACAATACATACATTCTCATGTCTAACGTAATTTTTTAAGGTGGCTGATGATTATGTAGCACATGATCTAGTAACATTGTTTATAAACATCTATGCTTAAAATCATCTGTACTCCATATCATTATACCTGAAAGCAAAGTGTTGTAATTGCCATATGTCTCTATTTTTAAAATGAGGGGCTTGAAGAAATAAACATCAAGATTACATCCAGTCTAATATTCTATTTAAAGCCATGCAATAGAAACACTATGGCCTACCACTAACTAGCTGGTGACTTTGAGCAATTTATTTAACTCCAAGTCATCAAAAGTCTTTGTGTCTAAGGACATAATATATGTGAAAATGATTAGCAAATTGCAAAGTCTTATAAAATATTAGCTGTTAATGTTTTAAGATTTCTCATTCTCTATTTTTAAGACCTACAATTAATTCTTTCAATAAAAGATACAAGTTTGATTATCTAAAACATCTCAGTAGACTAGGGAATATTTAAATGAAATATATGAGTACGTGTGTTGAAGGATAGAATTAGTCAGAACTCCACATGAGGATGTAAATATGATCTCCCCGCCCAGTCTGAAATTTGACTGGATAGACTTTTACATGGAAAATGACCATTCCATTGCTTACTACTAGATGGACATAAGAAAAAAGAAGTACAATGAAGTGTAAGTACAGTATATGTATGGAAAAGAGAACTATGAACATTGTGGAAGCTCAGTGGAGAATACTGAGATGAAGGTTAAAAAATAGAGTAACAAAAATGATATTGCACAAATAATTTACAGAATTTCCAGGAAAGAATACAGATGGCCATTACCTTACAAGGATACATTGTGATAGTAATATAATTATATGGTGGGGGGATTGAAATTATTCATACATCTCTTGAAAGCCTTCCATTTTTATAAGATGAGTATACCATAGTTCTTTTTTTTTTTTTTTTTAATTAGTATTAGATCATAGCTGTGTACATTAATGCGATCATGGGGCACCATGCACTAGTTTTATAAACAGTTCAACACATTTTCATCACACTGTTTAACATAGCATTCCTGGCATTTTCTTAGTTATTGTGTTAAGGCAATCATATTCTGCATTCACTAAGTTTCACATGTACCATTGTAAGATGCACCGCAGGTGTAATCCCACCAATCACCCTCCCTCTGTACAACCTCCCCTTCTTGATATATCTTGAAAAGAGTTTTCCGTCTATGGATAAAGAAAGCAACGAGGGCCATTGTTTTCCAGGGCTAATTTCCAAAGATCAAGGAAATGGTTGGATAAGTAAATATGGTAATGATTTCAGAAACACATAAGCAGATTTTCTTTGATGTTCTAATGGTGAAAAAAAAATTGGCAAAGAAAAGTCACAAGATCTCACTTATTGTTTACATATATGAATTTAAGGAGCACGAGTACAGTTTTGATACATGAATATATTGGGTAGTGGTGTTAAAAATCACCTGAATAATGTACATTTTATCTTTGAAGTAATTTCTCATCCCTCACTTCCGCAAACCATTCCAAGTCTCTAACGTCCATTATTCTACAATCTATGTCCACAGGTATGCATTAGTTAGCTCCCACCTAAAGGTGCAGATATGTGTTATTTCACTTCTTGTGTCTGCGTTTTTTCACTTAAGATAATGACCTTCAGTTCTATCCATGTTGCTACTAAATACATGATTTCATTGTTCTTTATGGCTGAGTAGTCTTCATGGTGTATCTAGACCATGTTTTCTTTCTATAGTCATCTGTTGATGACACTTACGTTGATTCCATATATTTACTAGTGCTGCAATAAAACATAACTAGTGCAGGTATTTTTTTATATGATAATTTTTTTTTCCTTTGTGTAGATACCCACTAGTGAGATTTTTGGATCAAATGAGAGTTCTATTTTTAATCTTTGAGAAAGCTCCACATTGGCATCCATAGAAATTATACTCATTTACTTCTCCCCTAGCAGTATAAGACAGTTTTTCTTTCTCTGCATATGTACCAACATTTATTATTTTTTTACTTTTTTTTTTTTTTTTTTGAAACGGAATCTCACTCTGTGGCCCTAGGTAGAGTGCTATGGTTTTGTGATAGCTCACAGCAACCTCAAACTCTTGGGCTCAAGTGATCCTCTTGTCTCAGTTTTTTTACTTTTAGTAGAGACAGGGTCTTGTTCTTGTGCAGTCTTGTCTTGAACTCCAAAGCTCAAGCAATTCACCAGCCTTGGCCTCCCAGAGAGCTAGAATTACAGGTGTAAGCCACCTGGCTGGGTCTATTTTTTGACTTTTAAATAATAGCCACTGTCACTAGTGTAAGATGATATCTTACTTTGGTTTTATTTATATTTCTCTGATGCTTAAGGTTGATTTTTCATATGCTTTTTTGGGCATTTGTATGTCTCCTTTTAAAAAATATCTATTAATGTCCTTTGTTCACTTTTAATGGAGTTATATTTTTGTTGTTAGTGTTACGCTATTTCAGTTCCTTGTAAATTCTGAATATCAGTCTTCTATCAAGGCTGTGGTTTGCAAATATTTTATCCAATTTTGCTGGTTGTATTTTTACTCTCTTGTTTCTTTTTTCTATCCAGAAGATGTTTAATTCAACTAAATTCCATTTGTCTATATTTGTTTTTGTTGCTTGTGCTCTTGAGGTGTTTTGTTGCTTGTGCTCTTGAGGTGTTAGTTGCCTAGGCCAATGGTCCACAAGAGTTTTCCCTAGGTTTTCACTTAATATTTTTATATCTTCAGGTCATTTTTTTTTTAATTAATTAATTAATTTATTTATTTATTGTGGAGAAGGGGCGGGGAAAGAAGGCGGGGGATGAGGTGCATGACGGGGTCGGGTCAGTGGCATTGTACCACATTGGCTGTATCTAGGTAGAGGCAGTTTCAGGCCAGGCCTTGCTGAGTCATTGCTACGTGGAAGTAGCTCGATGGATCTACTTCTAGTCAGGCTCAGGAAGTTGCACTAGGCCTCAGGCACATGGCAGGGCCCAACAATTCCCTCTTTTGTTTTTTGTATGGTGGAAAAACATAGCCCCTATCTTAGGTTGCCTGCTCTTGCAGTTTCAGTCTTACCCATCATGGGGATACAAACATCAATGGTTTGGTCCCTGTCTTAGGTTGACTGAATGCAGAGTGATCTTACCCGTCTTTGGGTACTATGAATGTAATCCAGCGTGCAGCCTCTCCATATCCTGTCTTAGGTTGTCCCAGCTTTGGGAGTCTTACCCGTTATTGGTGCTATGGAGGGTGGTGAAGAATAATAGTTAGATTCTTGGTTAATGAGCCAGTGATATCGGATCTCGACCTGATTTAACTGCCTCTAACCTTTTTTAAGGATACAGGGCCCAAAGGTGAAGGGTAAATAAGGGTAGCAGGGGAAGAAGGTAGGGTAAAAAACCATGTAGGCCTGTCCACAGGGGATTTTCTAGAATTTCTTTTCTTCTCTTTTCTGGATCTTCTTGGAGTGTTTTGGTCTTGTTTTGCATGATCTCAGATCTGTTGGAATAAAAGTAGCACTTCTGCAAAAATAAACAGATGCCTCCCTTTTTGGCAGTTAATAGGTCTAATCCCCTTCTTGTTGGGGCAAGTATTTAAAGTCTCTTGCCGAAACCCAAATGGGTTTTTTTTCGTTTTTTTTTTTTTTATTTTTTTATTGTTAAATCATAGCTGTGTACATTAGTGCAATCGCCTGTACCCTTTCTAACATACACCGTAGATGTGGCCCCATTTATTTTATTTTATTTTTTAATTTTTAAATTTTTCCTCTTTTATTTAAACATAAAACACATTTACAGCATGCAGGTTAACTTAATTATATGGTGTCTTCCCAAACCAAGTATCTTTGGACTAATTTTAGAACTTTAGACTAATTTTCTCAGCTTTGTCTCCTTCCCATTCCTTTTTATCAGGTACTCAATGATTTCAGATCAGACATTCTAACTTGTTTACATCTTATCCAATTCTGCTTGTAAGGCCAGGTTAAGACAGGGCCTGTCATTTACGGATCAATGCATAACATTGATCTTAAAGGAGATTTCTCAGTTACATGGTAAGCTCATTCTGGGCTGAACTGGCCCCTTATGGTCTCTGCCTACTTCTATCATGGGGCTAGTGATGGCCCCACGCACAGCAGGTGTCAGAACAGCTGCCCTCCAGGAACAATGGAGAATAGAGAAAAGCACCTGGGTTTTGGAGTCCAACCTAGATTTGAATCCTGGCTGTACCATGTAAACCTTCCTGAGCCTCAGTTTCCTCCTCTGTGATAGGGGCTGTAAACATCACTTCCATAGTTGGGTTTACTATACAGCCAGCCAAGCTACAGCTTCAGGGTCCCTGGTTGGCATGAGCTCTCTCCAAGGCCCTGGGAATGGCTCTAGCAGTTTTGTAGTTACATTTTTTACTCTTTTTGATAAACACAGCACCCACGGAGATCCCACAAAAACTTGGATCTGCTCCTCCTAACCCAAAGGGTTGATCTGAGAGTTAAATACGATTCTGTTCATAAAGCATGTGACATATAGTAGATGTTCAATAAATGTTACTTCCTCCTTGAACAGCCTAAAAAATGGAGGGGGGGGACAAGACAGACAATAGGCCATGTGGTTCTTGCGTGCCCCTTTAATGTTCCGCATATTGCCAATTCAACAGCCCAGCCCAGCAGGGAGCGGTGCTAAGGCCCCTGTCCCTTGAGGGAGGCCTCCTTGTCCCTGATGTGGCTGTTGATCCAGTCCAGGTAGCGGCTGACTTTGGTGTAAACACCGTAGTTGTGAAGGAGGCCACAGCCCTCACCCCAGCTCACCAGGCCCACCAAGAACCAGGTGCCTCGGAAGGAGGTGACCATGGGTCCCCCACTGTCTCCCTCGCAGGCATCCCTCCGGTCCCCAAGGATGCCCGCGCACAGCATGTTCTCAGAGATCCTGTTGCGCATGACCTGTATGCACTCGTTGCGTGAGACCACAGGAATCCTGATGGAGCTGAGGACAAAGGTGCGGTTTCTCTTGATCTCTTTGTCTCGGCTACTGTGATAGCCCCAGCCTGTTACCACCATTTCCTGTCCAGCCTGAGTGAGCTCACGCTCAGCAAGGCCACTGTCTGGGAGGCAGATGGGTATGATGTTCTGTGAGAGGGTGGCAGACTTGGCCAGGTGCAGCAGTGCAATGTCATTGTCTGTAGTGCTCTTGCTGTAGTTGGGGTGTATGAGGACCTCCTTGATTCCCAGGTCCACTTCCAACTTCTCCCAGCGCCGCAGGTCATACTCCCCTGCAGGGCAGAGCTCACTGTCAGAGTGGGCTGGGGGGAGCCTTTGCCCCATGGCACTTTCCTGAGGCTGACACACAGCTGTGCTCCTGCAGGCCTGGGGAAGCACCTGAGGGGGAGGTCCACAGCTGGAGAGTGTTCCCTCCATGTCCCAGGCACTGTCATGGGGCCATCTGTCTGTGCTGTGGATCCCTATCAAGGGTGACTTCTTCCAGAAGGAGTGGCCCCAGGAGTCAAGACCAAAGGGGCAGGCTGGGTTTGGATTCAGGACTCAGGTAGAGCAGGGAGAGACCAGGGAAGTAACGCACCACAGGGAAGCTGGAGGCTTCTAGAAACTCGCAGACATGGACAAAAGCCACAAAGGAACATGAAGCAACTGTTGCTGGAGAGACCAAGGCAGGAGCAGCAAGACTCAGAGCGGGGAACTGACAGAACACAGGCACTGCCAGGGAAGAAAGTTCTGGATCACACACAAGACACAAGGTCCCGCCAGGCTAGGCTGATGGTTCCTGGGGAGGAGGGCCTGGAAATCCTAAGCCAAGTACCACTAGGGCCCACTGGCCATGGATCATGCTGAAGGCAATTGTAGGCAATATTCATTTCCCTTCCTTTTTGCATAAAGAGATGAGTGAGAGCCCTCTTTAGAAACTTGGACTGGGGCTTGTGCTTGGGGACTCCCGGACCACTAGAAAAGCAGCTCTCTGCTTTGTAAGACGCCAGGTCCCCATTGCCTAGCTCTGTCTCTGTCAGCCCTGAGGTCAGCCCTTGTGTGTTTCTGCACCCAACGGTGCTGAGGCCCACACATAGCCTGCTCTGTTGAATAGGAGTGAAGAAGTGAGGGTGCGTGTAATCCCTCACAAACACATGTGTGCAAGGACTTTTGTTCAGATTTGAAGAGGGCACCAGAAATCATGCAAAATACCACATGGGGGGGGGGGGCACACATAACTTTTTTCCTCCAAAACATCCTCTGTAGACATCAAACCACCTCTTGCTCAAGCATACTGGGGAACAGGGTCCCCCGAACCCTGGGGCCCACCCCAGGGTTTCTGGCAGACACTTCTGCCTGGCTCCAGCCCATACCAAGCCTGACAATGAGCTTCTGGGAGTCCTCCATACAGTGGGCCGCTGTCAGCACCCAGGAGGGGTGGATGAGCACTGCCCCACAGGCCAGCTTCTTCCTTGAGTCCAGCAGGATCACCTGGAATGGGGATGGGGCAGTGACAGCACAGCTGCCCTCTGACAGGTCTAAGTTCAGGGCCCTTGGTCTCACAAGGCCCTGGCATGGTTCTCAAGCACTTTCCTGCCTTCCCTGGTCACATGGCCCTTTTCTGGCATTTTCTATTTCTGCACATTTCACAATGTTGGCCTGTCCCAGGGTGTCTTCCTGACTTTGCCCATGATATTCCTTTGTTCTATGCTGTTCCAGTCAGCCTTACCCAATATCACCCAATGAGCTCCTCTTATCTTTGGGGGCTTAGGCTAGGACTTGCAGCCTCTGGGAAGCCTCTGTGGTGTCCAGGCTGCCCTGGCAGCTCCCCTTGGGCCTCTCTCAGCCCTTGCCCTGATGGTGGCCATCTTGGCTCCAGTTCCATTGGGTTGGCCTGTGTTTAGGGTTCTGACCTTCCCAGCCTGTGTTTAGGGTTCTGACCTTCCCAGTCTGTGAGCTCTCTAAGGCCAGTACCCGCACTTGTTAATTTCTGTTCCCACCCCTGCCCCCAGTGACTGGCAGAGAGAGGACCCAAGTAAGTGTTCCCATGTTGAAGCTGGAGGCACTCAGGGCCAGCCTGTCCTCCTACCCCCATCTGCACAAAACCCTCCCATCAGCAGAGCTTTGTGCACTCCAGCTCTCCCTCCGGCCTCTCCCCATCCAAGGCCCCATGCCCACCCTGCCCTGCCCGGCTGCTCCTCTCCCATCAGGCTACCCCATCTTTCCCTAAACACTCGTACCTTTGTCACTGCTCCCCCCACAATGGCAGCATTTTCCCTGCTTGTTCCTGCATCCTGAGCATAACTCCCAGCAGGGGCTTGGTGGCCCACCCCTGAAAATGAGAAAAGCAGCCAGCTGCTGCCCCTGCCCTCACCTGCCAAGGGCTCTCTCCCCGTGTGGTCACCTTCCCATCGATGATCCGTGGGTCCACTTGGTCCACTTGGTCTTCGTGGTCTGCTTGTCCTGGAGCAGCCGGGTCCGCTTGGTCTGTGTCACGTTTGGAGTACTTGCGCTTCTTGTCCACTCGTCTCCATGGTCTCCCACAGGGGAACTTCACTGAAGGCAGAGGGAGGCCATGAAGGAGACTGCCTTCTACCTTTGTCCTCCTCCTGCCTGTAGGCTAGTCCACCACACTGTAGGGTTCCAGCAATAAATGACGCTTAGAACACTCTATTAATATTACAAATCCCTGCCAGTCAGTCAACAAACAGTGCCACCTGATGGCAAGAGCCAGAGCAAGTGACATCACCACCTAACTGTGTGTCCTTGCACAAATCGTTAACCTTCTCAGAGGTTCATTACATCCTAGGGCTGGTGGGGGTAATCCCTGAGATACTTAAGTGAGGTCTCATGCTTGGATGCTGTCCAGCTTCTAACAGAGGTTAAGAAATTATGGGAGAAGGAGTTGAGTGTTCTTGGAGAGCCCTAAAGTAGCTCTAAGCACAAATGTGAGGCCTGCCTGCCAAGAGGAGAAAGCACACCATGGAGAACTGAGGGCCGGAAGGCCTGCCAGGGTTTGCTCATTAGGAGCCTGAAATGCCAGGTTAAGAGATACAGACTGGTAGGGACAATGGGAATTGCATTAAGACAAAAGAACAGAGAGAACACAGCAGCAAAATTCCAAAAGCTGACAGCAAATGGTAACTGACTTAGACTAGAAAGCAAAACCTCAGCCAGTAATGGGGGTGCCCTGAAGCCAACAGAATCACAGAAGCCTCTATGCTTCTGAGGGAGGCAGTGCAGGTGGGACTGCAGGTGGGACTGCAGATGGGAGGTGTGTTGACAGTTTGTAAGAGAAAGGGCTAGAGCCCTCATTAGCTTGCCTCCCCTCTCCTACCTGATGCAGACCATTCCCTAAAGAGGGTGAACCAGATGCTGTGATATAGGGACTCTAGGCCCCACCTCTGGAAGGAGGAGAGTGCTGGGCTGACCACAGGAGTCATGTAGACATCCATAGTCTGTGCAGACACTAGCTTCCTTTTGCCACCCTGCTCCAAGGGCCAGGAAGCCAAGCATGAGCATCCTCCAGCATAAGCTTAGAGGATTCCTTTTGGAAACAAGGCCTAAAACTCTGGGCAGCAGGGGTTCTGCCAAGGATGGAACCTGCCAGTGGCCTCATAAGAAAGCCCACAGGCCAACAGGTCCACCAGTCATTTCTTTGCAACCTCTTATAAATCTCTAATTATTTCAAAATAAAAAGTTAGAGGAGCACAAATTCAAAGAGATGGATGCAGTTTATTCCAGGCTCATGGGTTGAAGGAATTAATTTTGTTAAAATGACAATACTGCCCCAAACAATTTACAGATTCAATTTAATCCCTATTAAAATACCAGTGACATTTTCACAGAAATAGAAAAAAAAAATTTTCCTGAATTTTATATGAAATCACAAAAGATCCTGAGTAGCCAAAGCAATCCTAAGCAAAAACACACCACCTGACTTCAAAATGTATTAAAAAGCTATGGTAGGGTGGTGCCTGTGGCTCAAAGGAGTAGGGCACCAGCCCCATATGCCAGAGGTGGCAGATTCAAAACCAGCCCCTGCCAAAAACTAAAAAAAAAAAAAAAAAAAAATAGCTATGGTAACCCAAACAGCATGGTACTGGCATAAAAACAGACCCAGGGGCCAGTGGAACAGAATAGAGAGTCCAGATATAAATCCACACATTTACAACCAACTCATCTTCAACAAAGGTATCAAGAACATACAATGTTCTTGTAAGAGAAAGAATAGTCTCTTCAATAATGGTATAGAGAAAACTGGATAACTATATCCAGAGGAATGAAACTAGACACTTTTCTCTCCACACACAAAAATCAGATTAGAATACAAACTTGAATCTAAGATCTGAAACTATGAAACTACTAAAGAAAACATTGAGGAAATGCTTCAGGATATAGTTCTAGGCAAATATTTCTTTTTTTTCTTTCTTTTTCTTTCTTTCTTTCTTTCTTTTTTTTTTTTTTTTAGACAGAGTCTCGTTATATCGCCCTTGGTAGAGTGCTGTAGCATCACAGCTCACAGCAACCTCAAGCTCTTGGGCTTAAGCGATTCTCTTGCCTCAGCCTCCCAAGTGGCTGGGACTACAGGTGCTTGCCACAACGCCCAGCTATTCTTTTTTTTTTTTTTTTTTTTTTTTGTAGTTGACATTGTTTGGCAGGCCTGGGCTGAGTTTGAACCCACCAGCCCTGGTGTATATGTCCCATGCCCTAGGTGCTGAGGTACAGGCACTAAGCCTGGGCAAAGATTTCTTGTGTAATACCTCAAAAGCACAGGCCAACAAAACAAAAATAGACAATTGGGATTATATCAGTCTAAAATGCTTTTGCACGGCAATGAAACAACACACAGAATGAGAAAAAATATTTTCAAACTATTCATCTGACAAGGGATAAATAACTAGAATACATAAGGAACTCAAACAAGGGCAAAAAAATTCAATTTAAAAATGGGCAAATAATCTGAACAGGCATTTCTCAAAAGAAGACATACAAATGGCCAACAGGTATATGAAAAAATGCTCAACATCACTAATCATCAGAGAAATGCAAAACCTAAGCCATATCATCTCACCGTGGTTAAAAAATGGCTTGTATTGAAAAGGTAGGCAATAAGAGATGCTGGTGAAGATGCAGAGAAAAGGGAACCCTCATACCCTGTTGCTGGGAATGTAAATTAGTGCAACCACTATGGAGAACAGTACGGAGGTTCCTCACAAAACTAAACCTAGGGGGCAGCACCTGTGGCTCAAGGAGTGGGTGCCTGAGATAACTCACCATTGTCCAAAGACTCCTTTCTTGCTTGTTGGGACCCAAATTGATCTCAGAGATGATCTTTCTACTATTGAGAAACTTGCCAAGAACAAACAGAAACCTATCACACCAGAGACTGCTGACAAGCTGGCCCGTGACCTGAAGGCTGTCAAGTGTGTGTCGGGTTCTGCACTTACACAGAAAGGCCTAAAGACTGTATTTGATGAAACAATACTGGCCGCCCTGGAACCCCCAGAACTGAAGAAGAGCTGCAGGTGTGTGCTGCTATGAACATCTCTCCAGAGCCCTTTCTGCACAGCTGG
>CAUYPK010028048.1:0-33514 GCA_963574355.1 Loris lydekkerianus
TAAATGTCTTAGCACAATAACTAAGAAAATGCCAGGAAGGCTATGTTAACCAGTGTGATGAAAATGTGTCAAACGGTCTATGAAGCTAGTGTATGATGCCCCATGATCGTATCAATGTACACAGCTATGATTTAATAAAAATAAATAAATAAATAAATAAAATAAGACTAGTTGGGCCAGTTGCTATATCTTACTCCTGTAATCCTAGCACTCTGGGAGGCTGAGGCAGAAGGATTGCTTGAGGTCAGGAGTTCTAGGCCAGCCTGAGCAACAGTGAGATCCATTCTCTACTAAAAGTAGAAAACTTAGCTAACCTCAGTGGCGGGCCCCTATAGTCCCAGCTACTTGGAAGGCTCAGTTGAGAGCATTGCTTGACCCCAGGAGTTTGAGGTTGCTGTGAGCTAGGCTGAAACCACTGCTGTGAGCGAGGCTGAAACCACTGCACTCTAGCTGAGGCAACACAGTGAGGTTGCCGTTCCCCCGCAAAAAAAAAAAAAAAAAAAAAAAAAAAATGCCGATTAACTATTCTACACATTCTACTCATTATTGATAAGAAAGCAGATCAGCCAGACATAGGACCCAGATTGCCATCATCTGGGCCTTGATTGTTTGATGCCTGAGAGTTCAGAATTAGTGCCTGGTAGAAAACTGCAAAGATGGAAGGCAGGTGATAGATAATGTCTATGGCAAGCAGACTCAACAGTGAATTGAAAAACATTGCTTGAAACCTGATGTATTGTTTTATCCTTGCCCAAACCCTGTTGCAGACATATCCACTTTCTTTATACAGCCAGAGTCCTCATTTCTTACCCACCTCTCCCTAGAAGTTACTTCCTTGGGCTGCCATCTGTTCTGGACCTATGAATGTGTGAAACCCTCCCCTTGTGTGTTCTAGAGTGGCAAACATGCCTAGTGAGGAAGAAACACTTGGTAGCTAAAGATATCTCCCTTCATGTCTTCACTTCCTTATGAAGAAGAATTTAGAGTTTGAAAATCTAAGGAATGCTAATAATGGTTAGTAAAATTACAAGCACATTCCTGGATGGAAAACTGCGGAAACATAAAGAACAGATCCAATGTTTTCCCTAGAACAAAACAAATCATGTTGGATATTAGGTCAATTATGCAATAGTTGCTTTTCTCAACATTTTGTAGAGCTAAACATGTGCTAATAAATCATTTTCCCTTAAGCAAGATGCCATTTTTCTGAGTTGCTTTATTTTGATTCCCAATAGATGTGAATTTGCAATGTCTCCTCATCTTGACCTTTCAGGTTTCTTCTCCCACCTCAGGTTTTTGATCATGTAGTTAACCTGAAGGATGTTTGGTGTCTGGGGAGAACTGCTTCCTAATGGCAGAAACGGGCTATTAAATATATGAATATGTGGCATGCTGTGTGCTTTTAGGCTGTGTTCCTAGATGTCAGCAGGGAGGCCGCTTCACTTCCCAGGGCTGGGTCATTTCTCTCCCATGGGAGTGATGTGATTCTGAGGTCACTACCTCTTCCTACTGGGTTTGCACTGAATTCATGTGATAATCACATCAACAAGGATGAAAGGCCGCAGTGTAACTGGTATTATGTTCGCCTTTGCTTTCCCCGTTCTGAGAATTTACAAGTTACTTCCCTAGACATCTGGTAGTACACAAAAGGTTGATTCCCACCAGCTATCCAGAAATGATCTCAGGGCTTATCTCCCTCTTAAATGGGTGGGTTTGTTATGCATGAATCAATGAGTCCCTTCCCCTGTGTTAGAAAAATACCTGGAAAGCCAGAAAAGGGGAGTAGCAAGTGGGGAATGAAGTGGAGATGATGAATGGGTGCAAAAATAGAGTTAGATAGTTAGAATGAGCAATATTCGATAACACAACAAAATGATTATAATCAGCAATAAGTTAGCATATACTTTAAAATAACAAAAAGGATGGAACTGGAATGTTCTTAAAAGGAAGAAATGATAAAAGCCTGAGTGATGGATACCCTGACTACCGGAGTTGATTAAGTCACACAGTATGCCTGTATCCAAACAGCACATGTACCCTATAAAGATACAATCATGAATTACAGTCTCATAATAAATAATTAAAACTAAAGAAGGGGAAAGAAGATCAGGACACTTCAGGAGCTAGAGGAGCCCATTGCAGAGTGAGCAAGCTGCTCTCCCTGTCACTGGGTTGGCACCTGCAGAATTGGGGAATGTCATGTTAAGACACTAGAGTGAGAAGTTGGTGGAGACTGATGTGATCAAGCTGGCTCTTGGTTATTTTTAAACCGTAAAATTCTTTTGGCTTCAAATATAGCAGCTTTCCTCTCTCTCTTGGCAGATAGGAAGGAGGCAGGAGGGAAGAAAGGCAGGCAGGCAGGCAGGAAAGAAGGAAGGGAGGGAGGGAGGAAGGAAGGAAGGAAGGAAGGAAGGAAGGAAGGAAGGAAGGAAGGAAGGAAGGAAGGAAAGAAGGAAGGAAGGAAGGAAGAAAAGCCAGTCCTCTTTCTAAAAGAAAGTATGCTGTTCCTTAAGATTATAGATAAATAATGGAAACCATAAGCAAAACAGTAGTCTTAGACTACATAGAGCAGGCATTTCCATTTGCGGGTTATGACAGACAATTATGAAGCCAAGTCCAGTGGGGAGCATAATAAAAGATACAGAGAAGGAGACATGGCCTTGAATTAGGGGTGCCTGACACAAAAAAGGCGTTAGATAAAATGAGTAAATAAATGAAAGATAGGTAAGGGGGTTATTATTATTACATCTACATTATTAGGACTTTACTGTCTTTGAGGTTATATTAATATTTTCAGAGCCCTCGCTTAAGAGATCACTGGAATGGGGTTCTGCTCCACAGAGTTCCAGATCAGTATATGGATACAAGACGCAGGGTCACGATCAAGCCTCCAGTCCAGGGAAGTCTTCCTTTCCAAACTTAGCTGCCTTCTTGCATTTAATCTAATTGGTGGTGAGAGAAAAGTGCAGTTGAAACACCATTTTCACCTGGATATTCTACAATTTGTAGCCATACTTGGCTTCTTTTATCCAATTGGATACTTTGGGGTTTTTTTCTGCAGTAGCAAACTCAGATTTAGCCAGAGAAACACAGAAGTGCCCAGGGCCTAATGCCAAAATCATCCCGTTCCCTGTGATACATTCACAGATCAGATTTAAGAGACAAAGGCACATTCTCAGAAACTGTAAGTGAGTGTTGGTTCCCCGCACCCTCACAGCTAATGTTTAACAGACTTTGATAGGAAAACGAATTGTTCCTCTGTAAGGAAGATTAAGGTCAGGTTTTCAAATAGCAAGAACTACTGCTCTGGCCATTAAACAAAAACAGACGAACAAACAAAAAGAGGTGTAGTTGGCCATTTGTTCAATCCATGATGCAGTGCAGATAATGCCAACAAAGGAATAACAAACCAATATGAAGCGTTTGATAAATCTTCACCTTTCCTACTTTACAGAGAGGGTGGTCTGAGCTCCCACAGCCCTGGCTGTCTTGCATATTGGTGACTTCCAGATGTGTATCTCTAGGCAACGACTATCTTCATCAGCATATTGAACATTTGCCCCTGATGTCCTGGGGAAACACAAAGTCGGAATATCCGAAACAAAGTTTAGTAGCATTTCTCCAAAGCTAATGCTCTTTCTGTATTTTTACCGTGGTGACGGGGACCGCTGCCTACCCAGCCCAGTCTGATACCTGGGATCGCCCATACCCATGACCAACAGGGTCTTTCTCTGCTACCCCCTGATAGCCATAGCTTTCTTTACACTTGATGGTCTCTTCCATTGTTCTGGCAAAACTCTCTTAAACTCTCCTTCTGTCCGGGGAAGCTGCTTTGCAGTGGTGTGCATGCTGCACAGAGCAGCCGGCTGCATGGGATGAGCAGGGACAGCAATCCAATACACTCTCACTCCTGGAGTTTGCACCCTGACAGAGCTGTTTCCCTTTATAGGACCTTTTTCTGATCTGAGTAAAGAGTTACCTGGACTTGTGGGCTAGCTTGGGCCCTGTCCCTGTGTGTTCGATGCATCTTCCACTCTGTGGCAATGACCCTATTTAAGACCCTTCGAAGACTCCCAGGACCTTCAAGATAAAGGTCAGTCCTGAAAGTATTTTATAAAAGGATCTTGGAGAGCTGAGCCCTGCCTTCCTATTTACCTTGTTTCTTTCCATTTCCCCACAACCCTGCCTTCTCCTTCTTACTGAGCCTCTTGCAATCCCCAGCCCACCTGGGTACAGTGTTTGCACAGCTGTGTCACCTGGGTGGCCAATGTTGCTGTACCTTCGCTGCCTGGCTGCATTCAACACATTCTGCAAGATCCAGTCACCCACTTCGATGGCCCTCCCTTAACTCCAGTCCCCAGTCGCAAAAAAAAGTGGCCTTCAGTTCCGTGTGCAGAACTGGTGCTCGCCTCTGTTGCAGCTCTTGCTGCCTGCACTGCTCCCTTGTCATCTCCCCTGCAGCTTGGACTCCTTGAGGGCCTTTGTATCCCACTAGCATGGGCCTACCCCACAGAAGTATTCAGTGGCTGTCCACTGAGTGAATGAATAATGTCTGAGTGACTCTGTACCTCTGGGCACTTGTAACTTTTAAGAAGTTCAAGTTAGGCCATTTCTGAGGAGCAGCAAATAGGTATGTCATGGACATTTACTGACATAATACATAGCATATTATTTTGAATAAAAGCTAGAAAAAAATAATAAAAATCGCAGAAGAGACCATTTATCCAACACAACCTATAGACCAGCCAGTATGTTCGATGTGACTTTTACTTGGTCTCTTTAGCTCTCACAACCTCATGTGGCACGTAGGTACTCTTAACCCATTTTTCATTTATAGCTGGGGAAATGACAAAGATGGTACATTTTGAATCCCACCCAGCCCTGCACAGGCTTGGTGCAGGGTATCCCCCATGCGAACAGGCAGTTTTGAGCACCGCTCTGGGACAGTCAAATGCTCAGGGGTCACCTCCCTTCACAGAGCTAGGGTCCTCTGTGGGAAGAGACTGTAGCCATTAAGCCCAGTGACTTTCAGATGCTGTACAAAGGGCCTCGGGGAGCCCCCAGAGGCCACTTCAGGGGTGAGGAGGAGGTTGAATGAGCGGGGCTCTGTGCCCCCTCACACTCTCTGCCACTAAATTAGGACAACCTTATTAGTTATTTATGCAAAATGGTAAGGTTCTGTGTAAAATTTTTTGTTTCCCAGTTAAAAAGCCTTGAAAACCACCTTAACCTGAGCCTCTCCACTAATACATTCCCCCGCCCCATAAATGCAATAAGTTTGGGAATGAACAGACATGTAGCACCTAAAGTTCTAGAGTTATGCAGCTGATGTGTTCCCGGGGCCAGGGTGATCAGTGACTTGGTGAGACTCTTAGACTGGACACCCGAGAAGGACGTCATTCAGGAGTCATCCTCCCATACGACCTTCTTGTATACTATTCTTGGGAGCCAGGATGAAGGCAATCAGTAATGACGCCGTGGGTGTCCTGGGCTGGCGAGTGAACTGGGCCGCTTGAACAACAGAGCTTCCGTGTGAAAATATCTTCCAAGTTGCCAGGAAAAAGCTTTAAATACAGACTATTTGTAAGAATAGCTCCTGTCTTTCAAAAGACATACTGATAAAACTTAGATGGAAAACATCAGCATACCTGGCCTCAAACCAGAAGCTGTTGCTGGTCCAAAGTAGAAGGTAAAAGATGAGGGTGATGACATGATAGAAAAAATCAAGATTACTGAAATTCCTCTGAATTCATGATGAAGTGCGGGCTCTTTCACCTGCTTCTTTCAAGCAGGAGAAGGCCTTAATTTTAATTATTAATAATTCCTCATAGACCCAGGGGCAGTTACTTTTGTTTGGTTAGTTGTGCTTTTTTAAACTAGTTTTTATCATCTTAATTATGTTAGAGGAGGATGCTCTAAAATTGATTAGATGGCCATTTATATTATTCTTACAGTTTAATTTGTGCTTTATCTAAAATACTGAATCTGAAACCACATACTTTCTAACTCTCCTTTCTTTCAAAAGTATAATTTATTTTAATATCTCAGCCAAACATTGGTCTTTGGCTTATTGATCTTCATTATGACCAATGAAAACATATTAACCTGCCTTGCATGGTGAGGGGAAATGAGAACATACATCGATTAAAAATCAGTATGTGTCATTTTCCTGGTTCAGAGACTCTTTAAAATGCACTTGAATGCACATTCTGAGATGAAGTTACCCCTCAAAAGATATATACATTATCAATTTCACGTGTGCCAAGACAATTGCTTGGAGAAGGTATGTTAACTCATATTAGATATGGTGGCTGATGAATGAAAAGAAAAAAGATGAAAAGGGATAGGAAATTAAGCACAATGAGTGCCTAATGAGTACCTGCCTTCAAAGGACTAAGAAGAAATCAGTGTAAGCGGGGGGTGTGCATTACTGTCGCTGCCTTGGGGAAACCCCAAGGTCCTATTTAATAGGAATCCTGCAAGGATATACCACGGTGCCAAAAAATGTATAAACATTTTAAGCCAGGTTATGCATGAATAACTTTTCAAAGTAATTGCTACCATAATTCAATGTGTAGTTTGATACTTGCTCAAAAGATGGTGTCAATCAAACCAATGCTAATATCACCACGTGACAGGTGTGAACAGAATAGCCTTTTCTCTTAAAATGTGTATACAGTTCTTGGACATACTCCCATTGAACTGCTTCGTTAGACCATAAACATGAATGAGCCACACAGAAGTGTTTGTTTCCATTTACAAACATTCTGACTTATAAAAATGACAGCTCTCTCTACATTTGCCACTTGGAATATGGCTTCCTATAAAAAAGTGGTTTTTTCTGGGATGAACTTGATCTATTGACATCTGTGAAGATCAAACCCATTCATGGCAGAAGCCTGAGAGCCTCTTAGTCACAGGCAGAAGAGAGTGAAGTGACAATGACCCATCCCTTTCCTCCCTACCACATTTTATTTCCTTTTCCTATGACTTGCAGAGTAAATTTGCTGAGGGTGCTGAAAAGGTCATTAGGGCTTAAAATGGATAAGTAGATGGTTGTAACCTGTTTATTTGGTCAATTTAAATGCTAGGCTCTGAAGCCCTTTGGAGTCATTAACAAATTGCAGAGAGCTGTTTAGAGAGCCTGAGCCCAGCGTGGTCCAGTCTCAGAGGGCCAGCGTGGTGACAGATGAAGCCAGAGTCCCTGCCCTTCCCTCTTTTCCAGGTGCTCACCACCCCTGCTCGCATCCCCAGAAACACCTCACACTGCACGGATGCTTCGGAGCGGGCCCCGGCTGCACGGAGGCTACCGTAACTGGGTCTCTAGCTGCTAAGCTTCCAGGAGCGTGGTGGTTCGGAACACTGCAGTTAGAGGTGGAGTGAGAGGCCGTAACAATTCTTAAGAGATTTGACCTTCCCCCAGCTCTCCACCTGCAGCCTCTCCCCACAACTTCAGAGGCAGGAAAGTGGGGTGGCAGGACTGTTCTCCGGCCAACCTTCTCAGCTCCCTCATGTGTGCCCTCAGGCAAGGGACCGATGACCAAGTGGTCTGTGCCTTGGTGTTCCCCTCCATGAAATGATTAAGGAAAGTATACCTTCCTTGAGGAAGTTATGGTGGCTTAATAAGGGTGTACACCTAAAAGAGCGGTGCCTGGCAGCTCCCACCAACGGTTAGAATGGTGCTGGGTGTGGTGGCTTATACCTGTAAATCTAGCACTCTGAGAGGCCAAGGTGGGAGGTTCCCATGAGCTTAGGTGTTCCAGACCAGCCTGGGCAAGAGCGAGACTCCACCTCTACTAAAAATAGGAAAACTAGCCAGACATCATAGTGGGTGCCTGTAGTCCCCACTGCTCAGGAGGCTGAGGCTGTAGGATCGCTTAAGCCCAAGTGTTCGAGGTTGCAGTGGGCTATGATAATGCCACTTCACTCCAATCCAGGTGATAGACACTTTGTCAAGAATTTCAACCAAGACCTGGTGACAAGTCCACTCATGCATTCAATCATTCCTGACATACATACTGAGCGCCTCCTGTGTGCCTAGCATTGTTCTAGGCCCAGGGATACAGCAATGAACAAAACAATTCTTGACCCTCACAGAGCTGTCTACATTCAAGGGTATTTACTGGAGTATGCTGAAAACTCACAACATGGTATAAGATGTAATAAGCACTAGGACATACATAAAGCTATGATATGCTGACAGGGACCCTCTTTTAGATGGGGTAGCCTCTGAGGAGGTGACATTTGAACAAATCCTTTCGGGATGACATGAAGGAAAATGCTATGTGGTTATGTAGCAGAAGTACTCATTCAGCAGAAGCCACAGTCAGTGCAAAGGCCCTGAGGTAGGGTGGCAGTTAGCTACTGAGCACAAATAGAATGAGCAAAAGAAAAGGGTGACTGGTAGGGCTCAGATCATGTGGAGGCTTATAGGTCAATGGCAATCGTTCTAGTTGTTGAGCTCCTGTTAGGCTTGGGTTCTCACCACATTTTAATCTTCATAAAGCCTCTCCAAGTAGGTTTGATTATTCCCTTGTAACATTGCCCGAAGCCACCCACTGAATGTTAGTGACATGAGTTCATCAAACACGATGGTCTCTCCCACCTTGCTGGTAACCAATGCTCTTATTCCCTCTCTCTCCATTAGTTGGAACGTATTCCTAGAGCAGAGAAATCTATTTTTAAATACTAGGAGATATTTATTTATCAGCTTCATTATTTTAAAATACTTAACCTTAACCTTTCCTTAATTCCAAGTAATTTCTGATACCAAATGGGTATTTTCTGCCCTCAGGCCTTAACACAACACCCTACAATAGTCTCCTTTCTCCCCAGAAGTGTTAAAAAACAACTTACAGCACAGCTGTACCAACAGGGGAAAATGAATAGAAATTTAACAACAGATCAACAGCCCATAATGTCTGGATTTTATTTTATAAAACAGAGCTGTCTTTCTTTGTTTGGTTTATATACTTAGTCTAATTTGTGTGAAAACGTGCAGATATTAGGTTAGTTATTGGAGAGTTCTGGAATGGTTTCCCAAATGAAATGAAGCCATAAATAATTCTAAAAATATTTTATAGTAAAAACAGAAATGAAAGACTGAAAAATGTAATAAAAGTTCTGTGGTTGTTGTACTCATTTGTCACCTGGAAGAAAAACTCAGACCCCACTTCAGGTATAAATCAGATGGTGATTTATTAAACCTGCGCAGGCAGGTCACCACCCCAAAGGGCAAACGGCCGCAAAGAGAAAAGCAGGCTGCCTTTTCTATCCTTTTTGTGCTGTGTTGGCAGGCAAGGTGGCGAGCACAGAAGCAGATCGTGGTGGTTGGTTAGCTCAGGGGTAGTTCGGAGTGGGGTTACAGTCAGGGGGGCTGGTTGGTTCAGTGGGTTACATTGTGGCAGCTGGCATGGGGACAGACTTGGCTTGGGAAATTTTGCCTGAGTAAGCTTTCCGCCATTTTTTAGCCATTGCTAGGGGGTTGGGGTAAGTCCTAGCATTGTTTTACCTGTGGCTAGGAGTTTTTTGGGAACTCAGAGAACTTCTTTGTTCTATTTGGAAACCTGCTCCCGGATTTTGCCCGGGGCGGGGGTGGGGGGAGTTGAGACGTGTGGGGACTCAGGCTGAGACAGTTAGGGGCCTTTAGGGGTCTTTTTGCTGAGTACTACATGGTCTCTGTTAAAAAGGAAAACATAAAATAAATTGAACTTCATTTCCTATATTTTTATTATCCACAGTCAGAAGTGAGATGAAGATGCCCTCATTTTAGCCACAGCTGGGTCTATAAATAGACAAAGTAAAATAGGTATAAAATGAGAGTGATTGAATTAGTCCAAAGGAATCAAGGAGTTTGCTTTTGGAGGGCATGCCCAGATTTCCTACTGAGTCTTGTCCTGCATAGAAAGGAATGGAAATTCACTTTCTAAATCCAGTGTTGGCCACTACTGCAGATTCCGGTTAGAAAGCTACTGCTTGGTTAGTTCAATCATAATGTATCGTTTTATTGCCAGCTATTATAATCTAGAGATAATCTGATTAGTACTAATGTCCCAAGAAGAGCAGGACAGTTTTCTGCTCATTATTAGTTGTGTTACCTTTTAGGGAAGTCATAGCAAAGTGCCATAGCCTGGCTTAAACAACAGAAATTTATTGCCTGGCAGTTCTGGAGGCTGGAAGTTCAAGACTGAAGTTTCAACCTGGTTGATTCCTTCTGAGTGCTTTGAGGGAGAACCTATTCCGTGCCTCTTTCCCAGCTTTTGGTGGTTTGCCAACAATCTTTAGCATTACTGGGCTTGTGGGTTCATCACTCAGATCTAGGCCTTCCTGGCATTCTCCCTGTCTGCATGTCTATTTCTGTGTTCAAATTTCCCCTTTTTGTAAAGACATGTCCATATGTGAGATTGCACAATTAAGTTCGCCAACTTATCATAGAAGAAGTGCTTTGAAGGGTGGACTAGGCTTCAGTGTCAGCGCACAGCTTCCCAAGGGGAGTATTTGGAAGGTGACCATAGTGGTATTCAGCAATGAGGGATGTAGCATTTTTTCTAGGATGAGTTCGAGAACTTCATTGTCTGACCTCAGAGAGTTCCAGCCCACTCGAATGACCTCATCTTTATTTGATCATCATCAACAAAGACCCTATTTCCAAATAAGTTCACATTCACAGGTACTTAGGACTACAACATTTTCTTGGGAGACACAATTCAACCCATAACATAGTGTGAAATATTAAAAAAAAGAAAAAAACTCTCTCCCTTCATTGGATCCTCTTGGATATCTTTAAGGATTATGCTTAAGGACAAGAGGATCCTTCTAGTACACGAATCGGCTCTTCTTAGGTAGGTGTTACATTTCCAGCCGAGCCCTCCTTCCCGTGTGTGTATGTGTGTGTATGATGGGGGGTGATTGATTCCTGGCCAGCACATCCTATTTAACCAGCCCTCTGTTAACAGGGCAAACCTGGAGATAAGCTATGCCAAAGGACTTCAGAAACTGGCAAGCAAGCTGAGCAAAGCTCTACAGAACACAAGGAAAAAGTAAGTCTCATGGCAGAGGTAAGGCAACATCCTTCTTCAAAATAATAAAAAGTGACTTACGTTCATTTCTAGCTTCCTCTGACAAATGTGGCGGGTATGTAATGGTCAGCAGGGATTTCCAGCTTTGTGCCAGGGACTGTTTTAAAGACTTTTGAGATACTCCTAATTAATCCCCACAACAAGCCTTGAGAGATCTTATTATTATCCCTATTTACAGACAAGGACTTAAGACTTGGAAAGTTTAAGAAACTTCCCCCAACCACGCAGATAATGAGTTTAGAGCTGGATTCATCCTGGGTTTTTCTGACTCCTGAGGCCACATTCATAATAGGCCTTGGGGAGGATAATTAACTCGGAAAGTCAAGTCAGTCAAGTTGTCAAGTCAGAAGCCTTGAGGTCAGGAAGTATGAATTCTGCGTTAGCTCTATTCTGTGACATTTGATGAGTGATCTGGCCTCTCTGTGCCTTGATTTCTCCTTCTGTTAGATGGAGTAACATCTAACAGGAGTAACGTCTGTGCCTTGATTTCTCCTTCTGTTAGATGGAGCCCTATTGCCTGCGTGTAGTAATGAAATGAAGTAACGTACGTAAAGAGCTTAGTACATGAGTGCTAACAAAGGTTGACTCCCATTCTTCTCAATACATTGTAGCACCAAAAATGAAGTAGATTCCCTTTTGGCAAGGAGAGAAGAAAGATATTGGTATTTGAAAAATGGCTCATTAGGGATAATTTGCCACAAAGATTTTGACTAATGCATGTGGACGTGACCCTGAACTGCTGGTGTCATTGCAGAGATCTCTTTTGGTGGAGAAAGAGAGAGGGAAAGAGAAGGAAAAAGGAAGACTTGGAAAGTTCACATTCCCATTTCTCCTGAGGCATCATCTGTCATAGAAAATGGCTTTGAAATTGCTCTTTTAGCTTTATTTTTATTTTTAGGCAGTATCTTAGTAGACTACAAAGGAACCAGAATAGTACAGTGGTTGAGTATAGATAGATTTTCATTCAGACTGCCCGACTTTAAATTCTATTAATAGCTTTCCTACTTAACAGCTGAGTGACCCAGGGCAATTTATCTTCTCATAATCTCTTTAAATTGGTAGAACATGTATTTTACCTATCTCGTATAGTTGGGGATTAAAGGAGGTAAGATAAGAAGTGTGCTTAGCAGGGCACCTGGCAAGAAGCAAAAGCTTCATAAATGTCCCTTAGGATTTTGATTCTAATTATCTCCTAAAGAATGAGACGTACTGGGGTATAGAGAGGGGTGTTGCAACCCTGGAGTACAACCAGCTACTCCAAAGAGTTAGCATGTCCAGAATGTTTGATT
The DNA here is from genome assembly GCA_963574355.1 of Loris lydekkerianus. NCBI lineage: Eukaryota > Metazoa > Chordata > Mammalia > Primates > Lorisidae > Loris > Loris lydekkerianus. The sequence continues at coordinate 12,368 of CAUYPK010028048.1, forward strand.
AACTGGAATTAGCACAATATTTAATGCTAAATATTAATTAGCTTTTATCTGTACCAAAATCTGTGTCAGGTGCTTGTACAAGCAGCTCAAGAAATTTCTGCTTTAAAATATCAGTGAAGTGAGGGTCAGAGAAACCAGCTGGTTCTCCCAAGATCATGCAGGAAACAAAAAGGGAGCACCTACATTTAGCTCCAGCTGCCCCTGAGGCCCCACACTCAGCGTCCTGCCCTCCTGCCCAGCTCCTCTAAGGGGCAAATGTCAGATTCTCTTCTCACGAGGGTGCCTGACTTCCTGTTAAATCAACTCTATTGAGGTTTAATTAACATGCAATCATAAGCACCCATTTTAAGCATATGTTCTGGTCAGTTTGCATAAATACACTGCATAGCCACCACTAAAATCAAAACACAGACATTTTCATCACACCAAAAGACACCGCATGCCTGTTTGCATTCCTCCCCCCACTCAGCCTTAAGCAACCACGGATCTGCTTCCCGTCAGTATAGCTCAGTTCTGTCTTTTCTGCTCTCACTTACTGTGGTAAGCATACAGCAGATGCTCTCTTGTGTCTAGTTCTGTGCCTGGTGCAGAGTGTGCCAAAAATTTTGGTCTACTCTCATTCTCAGACTGCAGGGTGCAGACCGAGCTGTCTACAGGCAAAGCCTCTGAGCTATTCTGATGGGGCAGGAATGAAGATCCTCCCCTTCTGCTTCATCAAAATCTACCCAGGCCCCTCTCTCTGGGGGTTATTGATATGATTGGAATTACTGTCCCAACCTACAAAGGCAGACCATATGGGCCACCACTATGAGCCGGGTCCCTCCTGTGGGAGAAGATGACTCTCACCTTCAAAGCTACCCCTATGTCATGAGGGACAGAGCAGTGCTAGCCTTCATGTTAAATTAGGATACCACTCACAGGACCATAACATAGCTGAGCTGTTGACCTAAAACCCAGCAAGGAAGAGGAGCTGGACTTCAACCCCAAGAGCTACAGCAGGATGTGACCAGGGCTCTCAAGCCCTTTATCCTGTAACTTCTCTGAGTCTCAGTTTATTCATCTGTGAAATGAGGAGCCGAAAAGACTGTCTTTGACCCTAGCATCCTATCACCCACCTGTTCCCACCTGTGGCCACTTTATTTCCCTGCTTCTCTACAGACATGAAATGAGAAATGAAAATCTAAATGAAAAATGCCTGGGGAAAAATCAGTCTATATAATGAATAGAGTGCAAATAAATGTATCGGCCGAATTTAATCTCCTAGAGAAATTGAAATAAGGTTAGAGAATGCATGCAATTGCTGGCTGCAGTGTATCAGACATGATGCCTTCTTTCTCAGAGTTTACTTGAAAAAGGATGCCCACTTTTTCCCCTCTGTTTTTGCCTCTAGCTGTCTCAGCAGTGCCTGGGCCTGGGCCTCGGAGGGCATGAAATCCACAGCCGACCTGCATCAGTGAGTGCCCCACCCCACCTTGCTCCAACTCCAGAAGGAGTCATAAATATGTAAAGACGCTGTGCTGCAAATATTGCCTTTCCAACTTGCACTGAATACGTACGCCGCAGCACAGCATTATATTTCCCCGGAAAGTAATTCGGAAAGTAGATGTAAACCCTAATACTATGCTTGTGTGTCTTTTGCATTTTATTTCCAGAAAACTTGGCAAAGCAATCGAGTTGGAAGCAATAAAACCAACTTATCAAGTCCTGAATGTACAAGAGAAGAAGAGAAAATCAGTGAGTCAAAACTTTTCCTTTCTCCCCTGTTTAAAGATTTCTATCTTTGGCCCAGGGAGCAAAAGGTGATCTTAGAGTAGTTCTAGGTTTCAAGGATTTATCATAAAAATGAATAAAAACACATATCCAAGATTGGTATGCAAGGATGTTTGTTAGAGCATTGTCTATAGTGGCGAAAAACTGGAAACTACCTCACCATTCAAAAAAAGATGATGACATATTCGAGCAATGGAATACTTTACAACCATTAAAAATCTTACTATAGCCAGGAGCTGTGGCTCACGCCTGTAATTCTAGCAGTCTGGAGGCCAGGGCGGGGTGGGTGGATTGCCTGAACTCACACATTAGAGACCAGCCTGAGCAAGTGCGAGACCCTGTCTCTAAAAAATAGCCAGGCATTGTGGCAGTCGCCTGTAGTCCCAGCTACTTGGGAGACTGAGGCAAGAGAATTTCTTGAACCCAAGAGTTAGAGGTTGCTGTGAGCTGTGATGCCAGGGCGCTGTACCGAGTGTGACAAAGTAAGACTCCGTCTCAAAAGAAAAAAAAACAAACAACTTACTGTATAGCAGTCTTTCTCAACCTTCCTAATGCTGCTACCCTTTAATACAGTTCCTCATGTTGTGGTGACCCCCAGCCATAAAATTATTTTTGTTGCTGAAAATAATTTTATGGTTGGGGATCACCATAACACATTAAGAAACTGTGTTAAAGGGTGGCGGCATTAGGAAGGTTGAGAACCACTGTTGTATATGAATTTACTCACATGGGAATTTTTTCACAATATAGTTTTAAAAAAGCAGAATGAATAAATCTAATAGCTAATGTCACCTCAATTTTATAAAATAAATGCATATACTCGCATAGAAAAAAAAAAACAACTGGAAGAACCTTCCCAAGATGTTAATAAGAATTATCTTTAGATGGTAGAATGGGGATTATTTTTAATTTCATTTGTCGTACATTTTAGTATTTTTATTTTTTATGATTTTATTTATTTATAAATAGAATGATAAGCACAATTTTTTGAAAGATTCTTTGCATGCATATCAGCTTGAAATTTTATAAAGGTAATAACGGGTAAATCCTTCCAATTAAAGAAAATAGCTGAACAATTCTTTCCTGGGCACCTGGCCTCTTCTAGCATATCCTCTGGTCTTTAATACATATTGCTTGGCTTTGACAGAACTGGGGTCACAGTCACTATTTGTTTCAGGGCCAGATGCAGGTACAACATTCCTGAGCCATAACAGGTGGTTCTTGTGAAGGGAAGGGGCAGTAGCTAAGGGGAGTTTCAAGGCCAATAAAGCCAGATTTAAAGCAGGTGCTAACAGTAGCAGCTCAGAAGGATGAGGGGATTTGAGAGTGCTCTGGAGGAAGAGAAATTATAAAAAAATTACTCAAACTCACTAAACCGAGTCAGCAAGTGTAATTGATGTTTGTATGGATGTGCATGCGTTTTACCAGAATGGAAGCTGTCTCTAGGTCAGGGTGATGGATAGAAATGTATAAGAATTTCTAGAAAGCAATATCATCTTCTACCTTTGCAAGCCAACCTAATAAAAACCAAACACTAGTGTATATCTTATTAATTACAAAATATTTTTCATGGTACATAATAATACGATCGTTATTAGTGTTTCCTTAGGGCTTACCATAAATTGGGCACAGTGCTGTACATAATCACAGGGCTTTAGTTCAGTGCTGCCACGACACCCCCTACAATGTTGTTCCAGCCTATTATCTTTTCTCCACGGCCCCTTCCCACTGCAGTCCACCATCCCATTTCACTGTCTCACAAAAGAGAAAAACATCAGATTTTATTTCAGAAATTAAATTTGTTCCACATTCCAGCCACATACATAGTCAAAAGTGGCATAGTGCATACAATTACTTTTACTGTATTTGTTACAATAAACCGTGTACTCTAAATTTAACTAACTGGAAAAAATAAAAGCGTAGTGTTTACTAAATCTCAGTGTGGTTGAGTAGTGCCTGATCTATTGGGACTGTGGTCCAGGAAGAAAAGTTCTGCTGTAACTCATGTCAGACTTCCCTGAAAGGCCGCCTAGATTCCATCACTATTAATATCATTCCTTTGGTTATATGAAAGTGGAGGGTGGGAAGGAGGATAATTATAATTAAGGATTCAATTTCTTTGAAACTAAAGAAATATACACTTTAAGGGCAAGGGAGACACTTAGTAAAATTAGCACCAATTCTCATGTTGACATTTTCACCACATGGATTGATGGTGAAGAGAATGTGATGGGACCTGCAGTGATCCAAACCGTATAAAGGCCTCCTACACATATGTATGTGGTATTTACATTCTTATAGATTGGAAATCATTATTTTACCAAACCCTGTCAAGAAATACTTGACACAGGAATAAGAGGGTTCGGCTACTTTTTCCCATATACCGTATATACTTGAGTATAAGCCAAGTTTTTTCGGCACAAAATTTGTGCCGAAAAACCCGAACTCGGCTTATACTCGGGTCATACAGGTTATTTGATTCGGTGCGCCCGCACCTAATCAAATGCACGTAGTCTTCAGTCGTCTTCTGCCTTCTGCTTGAGGGGACGGTGCTTCAGCTCAGTCCAAAAGTCGCGGCTGAGCTGAAGAGGTAGGCGGCTGAACTGAACTGTATTCCACTGAACTACTTAACCCACAACTATGTAACCCACAGCTTGATTACCTGTTAAGCTACGGTTTTCTGCACTTTATTTAAAGTTTTAAAGTTGTTGTTGTAGTTTACAGTTTTTCTTTAGCAATAAATATTGAAAAGCACTTAACCTACTGATTCCTCAATTATTGTAATTGTTTTGGGTATATACTTTTATTTTTGAAATTTACCAGTGGCTGCTGCATTTTCCACCTCGGCTTATACTCAAGTCACTAAGTTTTCCCAGTATTTGGGGTGAAATTAAGGGGGTCGGCTTATACTTGGGTCGGCTTATACTCGAGTATATACGGTGATCACCACTGACTTCTAATTTCCATAGTTGTTACAGAGAAGTGATCTATCATTCTAAATGTTATTTCTTTGAAGGTAAGTCTCTTTTTTCTCTTTCTGCCTTTTGTTTGTTTGTTTGTTTGTTTTTCTGAGACAGAGTCTCACTATACCACCCTCGGTAGAATGCCATCATGTCACAGCTCACAGCAACCTCAAACTCTTGGGCTTAAGCAATTCTCTTGCCTCAGCCTCCCAAGTAGCTGGGACTGTAGGCGCCCACCACCATGCCTGGCTATTTTTTTGTTGTAGTTGTCAATGTTGTTTAGCAGGCCCGGGCTGGGTTCAAACCCACCAGCCCCAGTATATGTGGCCAGTGCCCTAACCACTGAGCTATGGGCTCTGAGCCTCTTCCTGCTTTTAATATCTTCTTTTTTCTTTGGTATTCTATAGTTTCACCACAATATATCTGAGAGAAGATTTCTTTTTATTGCTCTTGCTTTGGATTCTTTGGGGTTTTTGAATCTCTGAATTTGTATCTCCCGTAATGTCTGGAAAATTATCACTCATCACTCACCAAATATTCTTGTTCTTATATTCCTTTAATTCTGGTGTGTACCAGAACTCTTCATTTTGGATCTCTATGTATCTTAACTTCTCTTCCATAGTTTTCATCTCTTTGCATGTTTATCATGCATTTTAATGTCACATTTTCAGACATTTTTCTTCCAGATTATTATTGTTTTCTTCATCCTTGTCTAATATGATTTCAACTCCAAGCAAGGATCAGTCTATGGTATAGATTCTCAATGAAGCTTATTTTTCTTCACATAGCAAAAGTGTTTGAGGTAACCTATTTTATCTTCAACCACCTGAAAAGATGTTATCCCTGGTTTACCTTTTCAGCAAAGTGTAGCCTACTGTGATTCCTGTTTCACGAAGGGAGATCTCCTATTTGACTTCCCACCTTGCTGAGCTCTGGAATTTGTCTCCTGACCTCTCCTCTTGTAAGACTGTGGTAGCAGAAACTAAACTTCCTTGGGGGTTTAGTAAATTCCCTCAAGATAAAAGTCAGGTTCAGCATTCTGCACATCTTTCTAGTTCTTTGGTATGTCTTACTTTATTGTTAGGTCAATGGCACATTCTAAAAGTTTTTTTTTTTTTGCAGTTTTTGGCCACGGCCAGGTTTGAACCCACCACCTCTGGTATATGGGGCTGGCGCCCTACTCCTTGAGCCACAGGCACCGCCCCATTCTAAAAGATTTTTAAAAATATTTTTTGTCCTACACATTTTTAGTTGTTTTCAGCAGAGGACAAATCAACTTTACTTCTTGTGAAATTTTCTGTTCCCAAACATGTCTTTTCTTTTTCTTAAAAATCGTATAATTCCCTGTGTCTCCTCATTGAGTGAATCAATATGTCTCAGCACTTTAGGGGAAGAACAGATGGCGTCTAAAGTCAAGAAGTTATTGCACTGGGCACCAAAGATACCCTTACATTTAGAATGCAGTGAATCAACAGTCTAGAAAGTTGAATTTTATTGAAAGAAAAATGAATTCTTTAACATAGTGAAGGCTATGAGGTGGGCAGCCTGAGTCAGTGGCTGGAAGTGTCTGAGACTCAGGGTTTGAGAGCCAACATGGAGGCAAGGGTGGGGGTGGCAGGGAGAGTCCAGTAGGCCCAACATGAGCCAAGAAAAAACACTGTGAATTGTACTGATTACAAATTTTTCTCCAGTGGTTGAGGCAGGATAAGGCTAAAATCCAGAGAGCAGGCAGGAAAACTCAAGCATCAGCTGCTGACATAACCAGATGCCAGAGGCTACCCAATAGCTAAAGAAAACAGGGAGCATGTTCTTAGAGGGCTGGGAGGATCCAGGACAGCACACAAGGACCTATATATAAACCATAGAGCCGTTTCCCAATGGCGCATGGTGGTTTATTGAACTTGCATCTAAACTCAGAAACCATCAAGAGGGGGAAAGGTACATCCTTGAAAGGAAACAACAATTATGGTAAGAAGTCTATACCTTCAATTTGATTGAATATGTATGCAAAAGGGCAGAGCTAGGACGTAAACAAACAAAAAGATGCTATTTTAGGCAGAAACTGGGACACCTCTAATTGGAATATCAAGCTTTCCACTCACGAATGAATAGAGAATGAGCAGAGATGCCTTATAAGAATGTATTTCCTTATTTAGGGAGTGATAAAAAATTATCATAATTAAAAACTCCACAGATACTGTGCTTAATTGTTTTTTACCTTGGTAATATTTACCTTAAAAATAACATTTTTGGTGATGGTCTGGGATTTGTGACCTATTGATTTTAGGAATGAATACAGACTCTCCCAAAGTTCTCTAGGCCATTCAGACAACACAGTAGCTTTTGAGTGGTGTGTGTAAGTTACTGTACCCCAACAAAACTCTGGCTCTTCTAAAATGAAGGGAAAGGGCTAAAGCACTTTATTAGCTAAAGTCAGACAAATTGTCCATGTATTTCAAAAGGACTGAATCCAAGGGTCCTCCTATTTCTTAAAATATCTGAAGAAGAAAAGATAATTCTTAACCAACCAGGAACCTAATGTAGCTCTCTTTCAAATTAAATACAATCTATTTCACTTTAAATCCAACTTCATCTTATTAAGAAAATCATATTTTCTTTCAGTCCCATTTTTACATAATTGATTTTTTTAGCAAAACAAAAAGGATTTTATTTCAGTGGATAGTTAAATGCAGTTTATGTTTTGGTTAGGCAGACTTTTAAAATAACCTGTGATTAGCAAATATGGCATTCATATTATGGGATTCGGAATACTTTGTGTACTGTTACATATACTCATGTATCAGATTTAATCTTCCAACTTTGCTATTTATCTAATAATTATTTATTATATATTTATGCAATGCAGACAGAGCAAGGAAAGAGAAAGACACAGCCTCCACCTAAATGAAGCTTATAGTTTAAGAAGTGTAAGCTATGAGTCAACAACCATAAAGGGAAGGAGGCAGAGTTGATGAAAAACGGAGAAAGAAGAAACTCGAAGACAAGTTTAGTGATGCAGAAGTCAAGTCTATTGGTTGAGCCAGTTCATTCAGTTATACAGTCAGTATGAAGATTAGCCAGAATGATTTTCTATATGAGCCTGAAAACTAAATCAAAGTACAGAATCTAGGAAAACCATCTAATAAACACTATGCTAGAAAGATTTCAATTCTTCTGTCAATTTCTTGACAAGAACCTTCAAAAATAGAGTGAAGCCTAAGGGAAGATTTAAGGAAATATGGAATTGTCTTTGTAGTTTTTCAGGCTACATTAATACCCAAAATTATTCACTTATCAGTGATGATAGTTGCTCTGAGGACTGATTTCATGCTGTTTTCACTTTTAAATATTATTCAATTATATAATATTGATGTAATATTTTTATGAACAAATAGCATTTCACATACCTAAGGATATCAGTATTTTTAAAGTACGTTAAAGCCTCACTAAAACACAAGATCGATGGATTCTTTTGATTTCTTTTGTGATTAAGTTCACTAGAAAAATTTACAGGAATTCAGTTATTTTTCTCACCCTTTGGGGAAAAAATTGTACTTCTAAACATTTAAAGGTAAGGAGCAATGGACTGTCATATTCAAGGAAGAAATTGTTGAAAAAAAGTGAGATTGAGAGGATGTAATGTAATGGAATGACATTACATTGGAGAGTGATTTTAACATTTCTAAATTACTAAATTATGTTGGATGGGCTCATGGAGACAAAAGAAAGTGAAAAGTTTATTAATCTATTAAGAAGTGATGATAAGTAGCAGTCAGAATAAAGGGGGGGGGAGAAGATGGGAGAAGGTTCAAGAGAGTAAAACTGAAGAATCTATAATCTTCTTACTAACATATAGATGAAGGAGGGCCAATATAACTACAAAACTTAGGTCACTGCTTAAAAATTGGACTTCCAGTACAAACACACGCTTTCTCTGGTGATGAGAGAGAGGAGAAAAAGAAGAATTGTCATCAATTTAGGAAGCACCACTGCCCATCCAAGGCTCCTGACAGTGCAGCTGTGACATAGAGTCGTGTGAACACAGAGAAAACCAATAAAGAAATGAATGGGAATGCACGGATTCCAACCAGGAAAACAGAGACTGGGGAGAAGCAGCGCTCCAGTCAGTTTAATTACATACCCATGGTTTTCTTGTTCTTCATTATCTCGACATCCTATCTCTCTATTTTCACGACGACAAAATGAAAGCGCTGTAAACATCAAAACAAAAATTTAAGTAGTTTAAAGGAAGAACTGACTGTGGTAGTCATACATTTGGAAATTTTTGAAACTTGAGTTAATTTTTTATCTTTCTGAATTTTTTTTTTTTTTTTTTTTTTTTTGTGATTTGTCATTTTAAAAAGAGGAAACTCTTCTGGGCTTCCTTCATCTAACTGGAAAGTCAAGTAAGCCCTCTTGAGTGCACAGTGATGCTAAAGCCAGTGTCATAAGACAAGTTGGAAGTGAGAAAATCTAAAGGTAGCTAGAAATTAAGGTACACATTTCAGATATGTTCATCAGAAATAAAACATGCTTGAGATAGTGAAAAAAACATCTTAACTCCACATCCTAACTTTGAATTGACAAGTGTCACAAAGCATGAGGGGAAATATTATTATTATTATTATTATTAATATTTTTTGGCCTTTCTCTTCCCTGGTTCAGTAAGAAAGGGAGAAATACTAGCTATTTTATACCAAAACTTAAATGTGGCAGCAATTTTCTATTGAGACCTCCCCATCCCTCTTATGTATTTAACCCTTGCTACATGACCTTTTTTGACTAAAACCAGCATAAACATTGATTTGCTCAGTCAACTGAATTGCTTAATATTTTTGCTGTAGAATACTTACAAATCAATTTCAGATTTACTTCTTGAAGTTATGTGACCCCCCACTACTACCCCTTACATGAATAAAAATATTTATGTAATTAGATAGTTTCTAATGAAAATATAGGATGAATTTGTCATAATATTTGCTATTTCTTCTCAGTAACCATAGTTAAGGAAAAGCAGCTTCATGTTGCTCCATTCATGGATAATAGAGACTTATCTAAATGATACCAGATAGTCTCCCCTTTGCAATTTGATTTCTACACCAGAGAAAGGTTTTCAGTGAAGGTGGGGAATGAAATGGAACTTCTTTAATTCAAATTTTACTTATTAGAGTCGTACTAATTGGGCTTTATTGTTTGCCACTATTGTTAATATGTTTACAAAGGAAAATATTATATTAAAAGAAAAGGAGAAAACAAACTGAAAGTAATCCTAATCATCAGATTTTTAAACATTTATCTATATTGCTTTTCTCCCAATTAAATGCAATTAATGTTATTTACTCTTCTTGCAAATTAGTGCATCATAATTAGATCCTGTTTCAGTGTTTAATCTTCACAACCTTCAGATTTTGTTTATAATGTATTTACAACACGTTTTTCATTATAATTAAAAATTCTAAAACCTTTTCATGGAATGTAAATTAATGTAATGGTACTTATTTTATACTAGCTTTTAAAAAAAAATATTCTCCCCTTCCATAAAGAGAATGTCATGTTTCTTGATCTGTATTGGCCTGCCATGTCAGCACATCTGCTGAGGCCACACGTGTCTGTCTTCGTCATGTTCCTCAGATACTACCAGGACTCTGGCACCACCTGTGCAGTGATTCTTTGAGGCTTTTCCTGCCTAACATGACTTTCCTTTTCTTTGCGTACTGGTGTCTATATTCCCTTGAGGAAATTTCTCCTACTTTTAGTCTGTGTGGATTATGGTGTCTTTGCCTGGGTTCTTCAGAAAGCAGAAAGTGAGGCCAGTGGTTTATTTGCATCTGTATTCTGTATAGAAAGTGCAGTCAGGGAGCAGGAGTAAGGGAACAGCAGGGAAGGAAGGAGAGCCAATATGAGGATGTGCTGTCAAGCTGTTCTGCAAGAAGCTATTTAAACAGTGTTCCTAGGAGAGTCCCTTCTGGGGGACAAAGATGGGAGAACTTATCCATCAGTGTCTATCTCTTTTTGGTCAAAGGTTTACTGAAGGTCACACAACTGGAGTACTGGGTCAAAAAATCACTGCAGAAATCTAGCTCCAAAGCTCTTAGCCATTTTAGTAGATGTTCTTTGTCAATGATAAGAGCTAAGAATAAAATAGAAACACTGACAGGAACAGGGAGGGTTGAGAGGAGGAGAGAGCAGGGCAGAGCTTAGAAATTTTGGATTCATCAGGGATGGCATCACTGTGGTGAAATTTGGGTAAAGACCCAAAGAATAAGCAGATCTCTAGGGAAAGACTATGCCAAGAAATGCACAAAGGCTGGGATGTATTTGAGGAAAAATGAGGTAAAATAGGCAGAGATGCACAAAGGCTGGGACGTATTTGAGGAAAAATGAGGTAAAATAGGCAGAGATGCATTCTGAATGAGAAGTAGAATAATAGGAGTTAAAATCAGAGAGGAAAGAGGGGGTGCAGATCATGCAGGGTTTTGTAGGCCATTGGATGACCTTTGCCTTTTATCTGAGATGGGAAGTAATCAGAGGGTTTTGCAGCAGAGGAGTAATATCTCTGACTTAATTATAAATGGAGTCATTCTGATAATAGAGTGAAAGGGATTTAGGTAGAAGCAGAAATGATCAGTTCAGGCTCGGCACCTGTAGCACAGTGGTTATGGTGCCAGTCACATGCGCTGAGGCTGGTGGGTTCAAACCCAGCCCTGGCTAGCTAAACAACAATGACAACTGCAACAGAAAAATAGCCAGGCATTGTGGCGGGTGCCTGTAGTCCCAGCTACTTGGTAGGCTGAGGCAAGAGAATTGCTTGGGCCCAGGAGTTTGTGGTTGCTGTGAGCTGTGATGCCACGGCACTCTACCAAGGGTGATATAGTGACACTCTGTCTCAAAAAAAAAAAAAAAAATTATAAGAAAGGAAATGAGCAGTTCAGAGGCTTTTGCAATCTCTAGGTGAGAGGAAATAGTGTCTTGGACCATGGTGGGGGGAGTGGAGGTGATGAAAAATGTGTTGGGTCCTTGATGTATTTTGATAATACAAGCAGGTTTTGTTGATTGATTAAATTAAAAATAAGTAACTAAATAATTTTAAAATTAAAATTGGGACATTAAAAAAAGACATTTTAACTAACTTGTGAGATACAAAAGCAAATATGATGAAAAATTACAAAAGGAAATATTTAGAACAACAGCAAAAAGTATGGGATGCAGCTAAAGCAAATCTAAAGAAGATATTTTTTATTTTTTTTTATTAAAGCATAAACACATAGATCATATATACTTTAATGCATTTATGGGGTACAATGTGCTGAATTCATACAGAATTAGGAGCATTTACATCACACTGGTTAATATATACCTCGTCTCATTTATTTAATTATTGTGTTAAGACATTTATACTTTATACTTAATAGATCTGATATGTACCCTTGCATTGCACAATAGGTGTGATCCCACCATTCACCCTCCCTCGATCTGACCTCCCCCCACCCTTCCCAATCCCCTCTTCCCACCTTCCTCTTGGGCCATAGTTGTGATCTATTCTTCATATGAAAGTGTGAGTGATTGTAAATTGGTTTCAGAATAGTACTGAGTACATTGGATATTTTTTCTTCTATTCTTGAAATACTTTACTAAGTAGGATACATTCCAGCTCCATCCATAAAAGAGGTAAAGTCTCCATCTTTTTTAAGGCTGCATAACATTCCATACACATAACACAATTTGTTAATCCATTCATGGCTCAATGGGCACTTGGGCTTCTTCCATGACTTGGCTATTATGAATTGAGTTGCAATGAACAATCTGGTGCAAATATCTTTGTTATAAAGTGATTTTTGGTCTTTTGGATATACACCGAGTAGAAGAATTGCAGGATCAAATGGCAGGTCTACTTTTAGATTCCTGAGTATTCTCCATACTTCTTTCCATAAGGGACGTATTAACTTGCACTCCCACTAGCAGTGCAGAAGTGTTCCCTTTTCTCCACATCCACTCCAACATCTATGATTTGGCAATTTTGTTATGTGAGCCACTCTTACTAGAGTTAGATGATATCTCAAAGTGGTTTTTATTTGCATTTCTCTGATGATTAAAGATGATGAGCATTTTTTTCATGTGTCTGTAGGCCATGCGCCTATCTTCTTCAGAGAAGCTTCTGTTCAAGTCCCTTGCCCACAATGAAATGGGATTACTTGTTCTTTTTTTATTAATAAGTTTGAATTCTCTGTGGATTCTGGTTATCAAGCTTTTGTCAGAAGCATAATCTGCAAATATCCTCTCCCATTCTGAGGGCTTTCTGCTTGCTTTATATACTGTGTTCTTGGCCTTGCAGAAGCTTTTTAGTTTTGACCAGATCCCAGTAATATATTTTTGGTGTTGCTTCAATTACCTGGGGTGAAAGAGTCCTCTTCATAAAGTATTCTCCCAGGCCAGTTTCTTCAAGTGTTTTTCCTGCCCTCTCTCCAAGAATCTTTAAAGTTTCATGTCTTAAGTTTAAATCTTTTATCCAGTGAGAGTCAATTTTTGTTAATGTTGAAAGGTGTGGGTCCAGTTTCAGTCTTCTACAAGTTACCAGTCAGTTCTCCCAGCACCATTTGGTAAATAGGGAATCTTTTCCTCAACTTATATTTTTGATGGGCTTATCAAAGATCAAATGATGATAAGTGTCTAGGTTCATCTCTTGGTTCTCAATTCTGTTCCATTCATCTGCCTCTCTGTTTTTGTGCCAATACCATGCTGTTTTGATCACTATAGGTTTATAGTATAGTTTGAAGTCCAGTAGTATGATTCCTCCTGATTTGTTTTTATTTCTGAGTAATTTCTTGGCTATTCGAGATTCTTTCTGGTTCCATATGAAATGAAGTACTATTTTTTCCAGATCTTTAATGTATGATAGCAGTGCTTTGATAGGGATTGCATTAAATTTATAAATTGTTTTGGGTAATATGGACATTTTAACCATGTTGATTCTTCCCAGCCATAAGCATGGCATGTTTTCCCCTTTGTTAACATCTTCAGCTATTTCTTTTCTCAGAGTTTCATAATTCTCTTTATAAAGATCTTTCACGTTTTCAAAACATTGAAAAAGAAGGAATACTTCCCAACACATTCTATGAAGCAATTATCACCCTGATCTACAAACCAGGAAAAGACCCAACAAGAAAAGAAAATTTTAGACCAATATCTTTAATGAACACAAATGCAAAAATATTCAATAAGATCCTAGAAAACAGAATCCTGCAACATATCAAATGAATTATACACCATGACCAAGTGGGTGTCATCCTAGGGTCTCAAGGTTGGCTTAATATACTTAAAACTATAAATATAATACATGACATAAACAAATTAAAACACAAAGACCACACAATGCTCTCAATAGATGCGGAAAAAGCTTTTGACAATATCCAGCATCCTTTCATGATCAGAACACTTAAGAAAATTGGTATAAAAAGGACTTTTCTTAAACTAATAGAGGCCATCTACAGCAAACCCACAGCCAATATCATATTGAATGGAGTAAAATTGAAAACATTTCCACTCAGATCAGGAGCCAGGCAAGGTTGCCCATTGTCTCTACTGCTTTTTAACATTATAATAGAAGTCTTAGCCATCGCAATCAGGCAAGAGAAGGTGATCAAGCATATGCAAATAGGGCAAAGAAGATGAAACTTTCACTCTTCAAAGATGATACGATTTTATACCTAGAAAATCCCAGGGACTCAATTACAAAACTCTTAGAAGTGATCAAGGAATATAGTAGTGTCTCAGGATACAAAATCAATACTCACAAGCCAGTAGTTTTTTATATACCAATAATAGTTAGGCCAAAAAGAAATAGTCATGGATTCTATTCCTTTTATTGTTGTGCCAAAGAAGATGAAATATTTGGGAATTTACCTAGCAAAGGATGTGAAAGATCTCTAAAGGAGATTTTTAACTGTGAATGCTTCTATTAAAAAGGAAGAGAAGCTAAAAAATGAATGATGTAAGCATTCAACTTAAGGAATAAGGAAAATGGACTCCAAGAATTAGAAGGAAAGAAATTTTAAGAGCACAAACTGAGACAATAGGTAATGCATATAAAACAGAATCATCAAAGCCTAAATTTTGTTCTTTGAAAATGTTAATGAAATGGATATAACCAACAAGTAAAAAAGAGAAATGATAAATAGTTTTAAGAACAAAAGATGTGAGTATAGCTGCTGAGTGATTAGGAAGATGAGAAGAGGATAAATAACTTTATGCTAATAAATGTAACTTTAAAGCAATGGTCAAATTTCTGAACAAAAGTAATATTAAAAAACGCAACATAAAGGGATAGAAAGCCTGAATAGTCCAATATCCATAGAAGAAACAGAATCAGTAATTAAAAATCTCTTCACAAGGAATTCCATGACCTAATAGTTTTAGTGATAAATTCTACCAAATATGTAGGAAACAATTATTTCAGAAAATAAAAAAAGAAGCAATACTTTCCAGCTCATTTCATGAGGCTAGAAAACACTGACACCAAATCTTGGTGAAAATAATGTAAGAAAATTGCATGTTAATTTCATTTATAAATGTCCACACAAAAAACCCTAAAGAAAACATTAGCAAATTGAAATTAGAGGTCTATCTAAGAAGATAATATATCATGACCAATTTGAACTTTTTCAGCAATGCTAGGTTACGCTGAAATTTTAAAAAATCAATACAATTAGCACATAGCTGATGAAAGTATGACCATATGAGTACATCTCAATAATTGCAGGAAAAGAGAGCAATGTGATTCAAAACTCATTTTAAAAAAGTATCTTAATGAAATATAAAGTCCTTAACCTGATATAGAGTATTTATATTCCACACAGACTTCTGAAAAACTTTCCCAGCTGATTCTAAAGTGTATATAAAATAGCAAAGGGCCAACAAGAGCCAATTCACATACAAATTAACAAGGTGGGGGTAGCTCTAGGTGGGTTCACAGGGTTTCATAGTGGGAGCTTCTCTTGGGCATTTGGTGGTTCAAATTCCATCCTCAGGGTCTTCTGTGAGCAGAATTTACTGAACTTCCTTTTGTGTTTTTAAGCTGGAGGGGGGAGCATGTGTACAATTCCCTTCCTTAATCTTCAAGGTGAAGTTCACTTCCCCTGTTGCTTGCCAACTGAAGCAAGCCTGGACATACAAAATAAGAAGAACAGAGTTGTGGTCTTCAATTTCAGAGAGAAGTTACTTTTAAAGAGTTCTAAAAGTATTAGTAAGTATTGCATCCCTTAGATTCAATCTCTAAAATACTTACAGAGACCTGATCTTAGCAACTGGGTGCAATGGGTACTGGAAACACACTGACCTATGTAGGAAGTTGTTCCATGTGAGTTTCCATGAGTCTTGATTTCCCGAGATAGATGTTAAGAGTCAGCAGTCCCAAGCACTGGTGCCTGCTCATACCCTAAGGCGGCTTTGCCCAGTTCCAAGCTCACAGTCCCACAGCTCCTCCACCAGAATGGTGCCCACCATAACCCAGTCTTCTCACTCTGGTTCTGGGACACTGAGGTCCTTAGAGAATGTCCACTCAAGAACCATATTCTATTCTGGAGGTTCTTGCATGAGGAGCCTTTTCCTGCCCCTTGGCCTTAATTATGGGCCCTTCAGTATGGATTCTCCAATCTTGAGTATGGGAGGGATGAAAGCCATCAATATTGCTTTCATGAACCTCTCCTGGAAAGAACAGATAAATACTAGACATACAACAAGAAACACTTGGATGTTTAGGAAAATGAGTCCTAAAAACTCAACATTGTATACATAGAAGATCACAGTGGGAGTGGAATCTTTGTAAACACAGAGCTGGTGGGATCCATAAACATCATCCTTTGAATAAGAACTTCGAAATTTTATTTTCATTATACAGAAATGAAGATTTTGTATTTTTTTTAATTTAACTGTAGATATAACTGAAGGAATTAGACAAATACATCATGTAAGAATTCTTGGCAGTGGTACTTGTGGAGAGGTAAAGCTGGCTTTTCAGAGGAAAACATGTTAAGAATGTAGCCATAAAATCATCAGTGACTGGAAATTTACTATCAGCTCAGCAAGAAAGGCAGACCCAGCTCCCAATGTTGAAACAGAAATAGATGTTATGACTAACTAAATCACCCTTGCACTATCAAGATTAAAACCTTTTTTGATGCAGAAGATTATTATTGATATATTGTTTGGTTCATGATGGGAGGAGGAGAGCTGTTTGACAAGGTGGTGGGGAATAAGCTACTAGCAAGCTTTATTTTAAACACATGCTCTAGGCTGTCCAATGGAATTATACATTTGGGCTTAAAGCCAGAGAATGTCCTTCTGTCATCTCAAAAAGAGGACTGGTTTATAAAGATTATTGATTTGGAGCAGTCCAAGATTTGGGGGCAGACTGCTGTCATGAGAACCTTATATGGTACCGCCACCTACTTGGCTCCTGGGATTCTAGTTTCCAGTGGGACTGCTGCGTATAACTGTGTGGGAGATTTCTGGAAATTAGAGTTATTCTTTCTATCTGCTGTAGTAGGTAGGTATCCAGCTTTATCTGAGCGTAGGCCCCAGGTATCACTGAAGGATCAGATGACCAGTGGAAAATACTACTTCATTCCCAAAGCCTGGACAGAGGTCTCCAAGGAGGCTCAAACTTTGTCAGGAAGTTGTGGATAGTGGGTCTAAGATGTGTTTTACACTAGAAGAAGCTTTAAGATGCCTATAGCTTCAGAGTGTCTAGTTTGGGCAGCATCCTTCTAGCCACTTTCTGTGTCATGTTCATTTGCTGAAATAGAGGACTCCTTCCTGTTTGCCTTCAAGGATGAGGACATGAAAAGAAAAATTTCATGACCTGCTATCTGAGGAAAACAAATCCTCAGCTCCCTCCCAGGTTCCAGCTTAGCCTTCCATCAGTCAAAACAGTCTCAGGGAGGGGAAGCAGAGGATGCTGAGACCATGGAGAACAGAGCTGGGCTGTGTGCTGCTGTGCCATGAACACTGTGGTGTGAACATGAAAAGAACATACCTTCTTTTGGGGCGGTGCCCGTGGCTCAAGGAGTAGGGTGCTGGCCCCATATGCCAGAGGTGGCAGGTTCAAACCCAACCCTGGCCAAACCAAAAAAAAAAAAAAGACATACCTTCTTTCTCTTTCACTCTGCTGTCATTGTTCTTTAAGTTTTTTTTTCTAGTTTGTATTTTAATTACGGAATAATTGTTTTCTCACAATCATTAATATACAGTTAAAATCCTAAAAAAAAAAAAAAAAAAGGAATGTCAAGGTGGTATTCTTGCCCCAGTAGATATCAAGACTTACCAGATAAAAAATTATTGTAATCAAGGCAGTCTGGTCCTGTGTAGGGAAAGACAAACTGACAAACCGAAGGGACCAGAAACAGACCTGCACTTATATGGGACCACAGTTTATCATGAGATAAATCTTTATAAACCAGATGTGGTTTATAAAGTGGTTTGAGATGACAGAAGGACGTATTTTACAGAATGGTCATTGAAGATTAATGAAGGATGCTGCCAGGACAATTTTTTATGCAGGTAGAAAAAGAAAGAACAAACTTGGGCCTTGTTTGACATCACCTAAGGTCAGCCCTTCCTCTTCTTCCACGAGTATCTGTCTCTGTGAATGGTAATAACACTCACCCAGGTGTCCAAGCTCTGACTTCTTTTATTGTCCAAACATATAATGCTCAAGTCTGATACATACACTCTGCCCTCCTTTTGCTCGTCCTTTACTGACCTAAGTTCTATCTACTACTGATATTTCAGGACTTAGTTATATGGCATTTCTGAATCAGGTTCTCCTCCTGTGTGGTCCTATAACTCTCATAACCTGTCCTTATGATGCTTACACTATTTTAGTTGCCAGTCTATTTCTAGGTTAAGTTTCTGAGAACCTCCCCTGAAAACTCCTCAAGGGAGAGAATCCTGTATGGTTCATAGTTTTATTTCCAGTGCATAGTACTGTATGTCTAGAATATAATAAACAATTATTAAATATTTGGAGAAATCATGAGTCAATAAACGAATGTACAGAGCAACTAAATTCTACAACAGAAACATCTGAAACATGTTTAAGATCTCTTATTATCATACTCTGTTTTAAGGGGGAGTATTCCACCAATACATTCTTTTTTTGCCAAATATATCTAATTTATGGTGATATTACTTCAGGCTTCTATAAAACCACTTTTCACACATTCTTTCTTTACATCGATTAAAGATACTTCACATGTGAGCAAAAAAATTCCAAGTTAATTCAGTTGAACTTTTCTAGAATGGTATTTCTGTAAAAAGGAATAAATCATTCACATTGCGACATAACACAGGTTGAAACATAAATTTTAAAAATAATTATATTTCCTCTTTATTCTAATAAACATTAGAATTATTAGAACATATATCTTAGGTCCATCAATGACTTTTTGTTAAATGAATGAGATTAAGGGAATAAACAGTGTGTCTAATTATTTCTTTAATCTAGACATGACTAATCTTATTTACTTATTACTAAATTTTTATCATTTCTTTCTGAAGGATTTTGATTGGCCAATAGAAGGACTGCTTGTTCCAAATAGTCCTCCCATGAAAAAACCCATCTGTAAGACACCAGAGCAATATGTCCCTGTGAGACTCAGAGTTCTGCGGAATGGAGACAAGAATAAAAACAGATCCCTTACTGTACTCAGTCCAGACATTTCACCAGGATGGAAGTCACTGTAAGAACAACCTGTTCATACTTCTTATTAAATACTCTTTCTATTTTCTAAAGATTTTTGTCTTCATTATGTTTTTCCCAGAGGATTTCTGTGTTTATTTAGAAAAAGAGATCTTGATATTCGAAGATGAAAATAAGTACAAAGATTCATTAAGTTTCTATGTCAGGAACTCAATTTGAACTCTGCAGATTTAGATTAAGCACAGAAGCTGAGTTAGAAATGACTAACTTTGACTTTAAAAAGTGCTGTAAGCAATGTATATTTTGTTCTTTTTTTTAATTATTATTAAATCATAGCTGTGTACATTAATGTGATCATGGGGCACCATACACTAGTTTCATAGACTGACACATTTTCATCACACTGGTTAACATAGCCTTCCTGGCATTTTCTTAATTATTGTGCCAAGACATTTACATTCCACATTTACCAAGTTTCACATACACCCTTGTAAGATGCACCGCAGGTGTAATCCTAGCAACTCTCCTTCCTCTTCCTCCCTCCTCCCTCCCTCCCCTTCCTTTTCCCCTTCCCCCTATTCTTAGGTTGTAACTGGGTTATATCTTTCATGTGAAAGCCATAAATTAGTTTCATAGTAGGGCTGAGTACATTGGATACTTTTTCTTCCATTCTTGAGATACTTTACTAAGAAGAATATATTCCAGGTCCATCCATGTAAACATGAAAGAGGTAAAGTCTCCATCTTTCTTTAAGGCTGCATAATATTCCATGGTATACATATACCACAATTTATTAATCCATTTGTGGATCATTGGGCACTTGAGCTTTTTCCATGACTTAGCAATTATAAATAGGGCTGCAATAAACATACTGGTACAAATATCTTTGTTATGATGTGATTTTTGGTCTTCTGGGTATATGCCTAGTAGAGTAATTATAGGATTGAATGGCAGATCTATTTTTAGATCTCTAAGTGTTCTCCATACATCTTTCCAAAAGGAATGTATTAATTTGCATTCCCACCAGCAGTGTAGAAGTGTTCTCTTTTCTCCACATCCATGCCAACATCTCTGGTCTTGGGATTTTGTGATATAGGCTAATCTTACTGGAATTAGATGATATCTCAAAGTAGTTTTGATCTGCATTTCTCTGATGATTAAAGATGATGAGCATTTTCTCATATGTCTGTAGGCTGCATGCCTGACTTCTTCAGAGAATTTTCTCTTCAAATCCCTTGCCCAACCTGCAATGGGATCACTTGTTCTTTTCTTGCTTATACATTTGAGTTCTCTGTGGATTCTAGTTATTAAACCTTTGTCAGAGACATAACCTGCAAATATCTTCTCCCATTCTGAGGGCGGTCTGCTTGCTTTACTTACTGTGTTCTTGGCTGTGCAGAAGCCTTTTAGTTTGATCTGGTCCCAGTAGTGGATTTTTGAAGCTGCTTCAATTGCCCGGGGTGTCCTCCTCATAAAATACTCACCCAGACCGATTTCTTCAAGGGTTTTTCCTGCACTTTTCTCTAGTATTTTTATAGTTTCATGTCTTACGTTTACATCTTTAATCCAGTGGGAATTTATCTTAGTTAATGGTGAAAGGTGTGGGTCCAGTTGCAGTCTTCTGCAGGTTGCCACCCAGTTCACCCAGCACCATTTGTTAAATAGGGAATCTTTTCCCCACTGAATGTTTTTAATTAGCTTGTCAAAGATTAAATAATG